>JASFDE010000232.1:0-22838 GCA_036937135.1 Nidula niveotomentosa | reverse complement strand
ATAGGAGTAAAGACAAAGTGGAGCGGAGTATAAGTGAGGATCAAAGTGGACTTGTAATATTTAGAGGAATAATCTTCAGAGCAAAACTGAAGTGATGAGGAAATGGGAATAAGTGCCCCAGAGATGAATTAAAGTGTAAGGAGTTTGGATCTATGAGTGTCAAGAATCCAGAGGTGTAGTTTGGGAGGAATGGGATATGACATGTGGGATGTCTGTACCATCTGTGCTGGTCTGCAATGTCTGCTGTATATTATATCCATGAAATCCTTCTGACAATCCTTCCAACACCCAATCATGCTTCTGCTACCTATCTGCTACTTTTCATTATATCATTTCTATGAACTATTGTCTCATTACTATGATACTTGCTATTTACAGTAGCATGTCCAGTTATCCTTCTGCTTAGTTATGTTTCTGCTCTCACTTCTACTCTTACTATTATAGGTCAAGACTCTTATTACCTTTAGATACAATAGTGTTGCCACTTCTGCTTTCACTATTACAATTAGCTTATAAGTACATAAGTAGTCTTATCCTGTACCATAGACCTCAATCCAAATATCAATCTGATTCACTTTTGTCTCTGACCTTCTTCTAGTTGACTTTGATTGACTACTCTATCTTGCTTTTGACTAGTCTCTAGTTGTCAACTAACCCTAGGTCATCTTCAACAACCTTCTGACCCAGCAGTGCTCTGCTTCCAATGTATGGACCACTTTGTTAAGTTGAACCCACTAGAACTAGTAGGGCACAGCACATAAGCTGAAGCCAACAGTTCAATCTGACTAGTGTTACTATCAGAGCCTGCTTCCAACATTATTGACATTTCCAACATAGCTCAACCATGTATATGGTCTCTCTCCTAAGTACTAGTCTCTAATCTACTTGGGAATCTGGTCCTTGACACTGTAGTATTCAAGGTATGTGCAAAGTTATCTGTGCACTTTTAAAGTCCATGCAGTTTAGTGTGATGTCTGTGCAGCTTGAGTTAAATTGACTGTGTATGAGCCTATGTACATTTGCAAAGTTTATATTAGGCTCTGTTTGGCAACAAGTATATGGCTATATTCTTATTTTGATGGCAGATGTATTCTTTCTCAGCATAACAAAATCAGGTAGGTGCAGCATGTGCAGTATATCTATGTGCCAATTATCTGTGATCAAGGCTCTGTTCTTGCACTTTTCATCACAATATGCCACCTCCAACCCCTGATTTGCATTGTAGACAGCTTATCACATCTGCTGCCTACATGATACAGGTCATAGGTGTTGCAGCCACCTTGTATTCTTCTTTGTTCTATTGGAAACAAGACTACCACACATTAGCATTTTCAGGTGAAGCCTGGGTCAAAGAGTTGATTCATGGCCATCCAGAGCAGATATGCACTAAGCTGGGGGTACAAGTTCATGTATTCATTGCTTTTGTACATGAACTACATATTGTATGTGATCTCAAAGATTCTAGATATGTAGGACTTAATGAACAAGCTGGAATCTTATTGTACATATGTGTCACTGGTCTTTCAGTCCAACATATTGGAGAGTGGTTTCAGAGATCAAATGAAAAAATTTCAAAGTAGATAGTTGTTATTATGAACATAAAATATGGGATTAGATTTTATTACAGCTATTTCTAATTCATTCCAGATGCAGTGTCATCTGGACCATTCTATCAGAAATATGTTCACCTTCCTCTTGATGGAGATCCTACACCAACATACATTCAAGAATGTACAAAATTCTTACCATATTTCTGCAATACTATTGGTGCAATGGATGGGACACACATCGATTGCTGTCCTTCTGCTGCAGACAGACAGGCATCATGCAACCAGAAAGAAGCTGTCTTACAGAACTGCCTTGCATGTGTGTCATTTTCCATGTGGTTTCTTTACTTTCTCAGTGGGTGGAAAGGGTCCACTGCAGATGCAGCAATGTATGGTCACTCCTGACTTGTAGACTTATTCATACCTCCTGGGAAAGTATACTTTGCTGATGCTGGGGGGGATTTATTAATGCAAGGTATATGTCCCTTTTATAAAATATATGATACTTATTTGTATATTAAATAGAACAGCAAATCCTCAAGAACTCTATAACCTCTGACATGCATCTCTTCAGAATGTGGTTGAGTGCATTTTTGGTGTTCTGAAGAAGTGCTAGGCCATCCTTGTTTGCCCACCCCAGTTCAGCATGTCAGTTCAAGCAGAAGTCCCACCTGGCCTTGCAGCAGTCCACAATTTTTTCATGGATGTTGATCCTACAGATGTCAAAGAATATCTGATAGGAGATGACAAAAAGGATGTGGATCTAAATCCAAGTCAAGTACTGGACAATGAATTTGGTATACTGACACAGAGCTATTACTCAGGCAGAAAAGGCAAGAGCAACAGTACACGGGGATCAAGTTGCAGAAGAAATGTAGAGAGACTATGAAGAAGAATTGTTATTATCTAAATATAGGAACCACATTGGAACAAAAGCAATTTATTAAATGATGGTTGTAAAAGTAAATGAGAGACAGCTGTAAAAGAAAGACTGTAGCTACACCAGCCCTGCTGCCTTCCTCCACACCTCCACTACCTCCTTCAATCTCAACCTCAAGCACAACACCTTCTGTTATGGCCTGCTTGACTTTACTCCACCACTCACAACCTTGGGACAGGGCTTTCCCTTACATGCAAGGTCATTAACTTATACACATATATGCCACTGAGGGTTATGTGGCTGCAGAATTACACCAGCAGGGTAAATGGTGGTTGGTCTTAGGAAGGCCTTACCACTGCATGGCCTGGTAATTACAAAATATCATGATAACATTTAACTCATACCAAGCATTGAACACCGAAATATCCCATTATAAAGACTGATGGTACATAAAAAAATATTTCAAGAACAATCAAGCTTTATAAGCTGACCACATGTTCCACAATGTATCATGGGCCACTACATGACAGAGAATCTTTTGCTACTCCTAATAGACCATATTAGTTAAGATCTGATATGCCAAGCATAGAGTAACCCTAGACAGTACAAGAAAGTCAGAGGTCAAACAGACTCAGTACTTACTAACCAGTTGAAATAAAGACAGTTAGTATTACAGAGTATCTAAGACATGATATCTAGTCTAGAAACCACTATGAAATCAATTAGCAATTCAGTTGGGAGCTGTCTAAGCAGAACCAGAGATGGAATAATGCACCGAGGGCAATACAGACACATCCAAACCTCCGAGAGATAAAGATAGCTGCCGAGGCCAAACCAAGAAGTACCAACACATGCTGTGCCAATCATGTGCTCGTGCCAACAGCATGTGCTCTAAAAAATAGCCCCGCACCCATGCACTGGCCTCAACGTTGTTGCTGCCGCCCCAAGACTTGCTGTGATTGCCCCAAATGATCATGGCTGATGCATTAGACATTAGCCAGCCACACCGCCGCAGTCACCAAGATGCTTTACACAATATTTTCCAAATTACATAATTTACTTACAATGTAGTATAAATAGGTCCATCCCAGGACAGGGAAGGCAAGCACCGCTCCCCAGATAGACGTTTAGTGGCATCCGTACCTAATTAGGGTATTGCAGAGATTATTAAGTGAATTTAGAGATTTTTGAGCACGTCCCTTAGCGTGTCCCTTAGCGAGTTGTCCCTTAGCACGCGATTTGAGATATTGAGAGATTTGACTTGCAGAATATAAAGAGATTATTCTGGCAAGTACTTAGACCTACTGCCTTTGCAGTTCTGAGACTATGTTATTTTATTCAGACATTTAGACAGTTTTCTTTGATTTTTTGAATACAACCCCTTCCCCACCTCTCTTAGTATTGCAGAGTATTTCATATTTGTGATATTTATATTACATTTATTCCATCATTCTACAACACTTAGCATATTAGATCTTGAAGAAAAACAGTACCTGGTGGTACACTCACAAACAGCTATGAGCTTGAACAGCTGCTGAGGATCAGCAAGGTTGGCAGTTGCCAATCCCATCTGAATGTAACTGTTAATAATTATCACTAGAAATTTGGAGAAGGGGTTCTTACAGGTGCAAATAGACCAAACAGTTCGTTCGCGGTGTAATTGTGCAAAGGCCATGAAATAAGGCCAGCCCCTTGACCACTTTTGACTACACTGTCAAAGGAAGCATGTTTTAGCAATTACTCAAATACGTGGAAGTCGGTACAGAAACACCATTTACTTGAATCCATTGCCATTGGGGATTAAATTCCAAGTAATCCCTGGCCAACGGCTCTGCTACCGGAGTGGAATTAAAAGTCCACTAAAATGCATAATTTCGCTCATTAGTGATAAGAAAACGTTGGGCGTTCTCTTTGTGGGACAACTCACCTCCTCATTAGCGGAAGGAGGAGTACCACAAACAAAGGAGAAAATAGCGGTCAAATTTGCCGTTCAACCACCCTGAAGATTAGTGCAATTCCCTTGAAAGTCTTAAATCACGAAAGTGCTGGTAGCAGCAATGGAAAGAAAATTCGAAGCTCGGCTGATCTTGACCATTGCTAGAGATGCTTCACTTAATTCAAGAGGTAGTGAATTGTGAAGTTATGACTTACTATGTCCATTTTATACTAGAATGATGTTTTCTACATTCGGCGAAACACTATGTCGACATCTTTCCCGCCTCCACTGGGAACGGGATTTGTCAATTGTTCGGACCTGATATTGCAGTCGAAGTGTCAATATATTATTGTTCTTATTTGCGGCTGACATCCCGCCGCGCAGTACTTCTGAGAATTTACATAAAAAGCTTTTCAACTTCAAAAAGAGGTGTGCCGTGACTTAGTCTTGGTAGGTCCTAGATCTTTCCGCATCGATCTTCTTGTGTGTGCTATTATTACATTTCCCTTAAATTTATCGAACGCTAAACTTTAACTGGATATTTCGTCATCCCCCTCCGTATTAGGGGCATTCTGAGGGCAGTAAGCAGGAGAAAAATGTCGAATGCGAGCTTCATGGATGTACGACTCTTTCTACTTCAAAAATACTCATAGCCTGGTGCGTTGGGAGAGTAGGCTCCCTCCATTAATACCGGCTAACGACATTATTTTTACTCATCATCTAGATTCGAGACTAGGAACCTAGTAGAACAAGAAACCACTGGGCTCGAGACACAATTCAGATATAATGTTGACTATCAGCCCATTTAAGTTCAAGTTCACGAATGAACTATATACTTCGCTTCCCGTATTTCATATAGTCGTCACTGGAATCTGCTAGAGGTATACACAGCATCAATGTTTTCGCGCTCACTGGCTGAAGTTATGCGTACATACCGTCAATGAATCAACTTGTCTTCCGCTGCACAAGCCCTAGATAGCGACACATTGAGTATTCGAATGGGTCAACGTTCGTGATTGGACCGCCGCACACGATGATTATTATCACTCTGCTAGAAGCAAAAATACCAACTGTCAGCCAAATCACCTCGTGATTCAAGTTCAGTGTTCGCTGTTTGAAAAAGCTCGTTTCAAGTCGATTGGCGTCGCTTCTCCCTGTCAAACATATGTTGTATATTTTTTCCACCAATTTTTAATGATCAAAATGCATTCGTAACTCAAAGATCGAGAATTAACTTCAGTATTTCCTGAATTACCGTGAAGGTGGACTTCTATAGCATAAATTTTTGAATTCCCGTGATAAATGGACATGGCAATAATATATAAAGTTCTGTCGTCCTTAAAATTGTCTCATAAACCAGCGAATCACGCAGAAGATCCTGATATTGGCCGATCTCTACAGCCACAAGAAAGTACGTTAGAGTATCGTCGCTGCGCGATCTCCAGAGCCAATGGAGATAAAGGTTTCGCCGCTGTTTGGCCATGAGTGGCAAAGGCTTTAAGTAGATTAGTCAGCATGGGCTTACGCATGCAGCTAAGAGCGAAGAAACAGCACTTTCGAAGAGCATCCCTACGACCAAGCCCAGTCTGGCTGTGTCCAACGTCAGAACCTGTTCCGTTTTCTTCTACATTGGAAAGCACGTAAAATTCATTCAGTCTATCTGAATCTGACATGTTATGTGAAACTTCGGTCCCTGCAGCACGCAGGGCTTGAGACTTGAGAGGATTGTGTGGAAGTGGTAATACTTGTTAATTCATCGGCATGTATTGGATAAGGTAACATATTTATCTGGAACTGCCAAAAGGGCCTCGAATTAAACGTTGAGTTCAGAAACTTAGTTAACAACACCTCCCAACAACAATGTTCACTGTAACAATATGTGTTCATAATTCTTCGTTTACCGCTCGCATCCCGATGCTAATTTTTAGATTCACGGTGACCTGGTGCGCCTATCGTGCCACCAGCCAGCCCATGGTGCTTAATAATGTAACTTTTGGCAGGACAAGTTCATTTGACAAGTAGTACAAGTTAGAACAAGCACAAGTAAAGTAAGTCCCCTTGTAACTTCGTCGAATAACAAGTTAACGCAATACTGCCGTCTGCACCGCGTTCTGCAATGAACAACATCGCGGGAAACTTTACTGGGATATGTGATGTAAGATCAGGTTATTATTGGATTTCTCTCGGTTGATATCTTACCATAGCAGTTGGCGAAAAGGTGGTTCTCAAGGCTTCTACGATCTCTCCGAAAGTGCAGTTCGAGAGATGTACAGATTGTACAGAGAAGCACCGCAAATTTATAGGAAATGAACCTTTATATCGAGTAAAAAACATAAGTTAAGGGGAAAAGAATATGTCGAGAGCGGCGCTTTGAAGGTCATCACGGAGATGTACGAGTTTAGAGTCTAATTTCCTGAATGTATATCTGCACCCGAATGAAAAGTTATCGTCTATTGTGAAATAGCAAAGACTGTCCAAGACTCTACACCATCCCGGAAAGCGCAGGTCGCGGCCTTAGAAAGAGTGCCGTCATTATGAATTAAAAATACAAATAAGCTAAAAGAAAGTAAATAATAACGCACCAAGGCATGTTACCCACCCCACCCACGCACACCACCTCCTGCCTCATCCCCATCCTGATCGCCAAGAGCCAGAAATCCACCGGTGGGCCTTTAAGACTACACCATGCCATTGCTCTCCTCACCGCGCCCCCAGCGCACCGAGGCTGTAGATCGCTACTAACTCGAGGGAAACCATGTCCGCTTCGGGGCTCGGCGGGAGACAGAGAAGGCGCGGGAGGTTGCGGCTGGGGATGTGCGCCGCAGGAGAGGGGGAGAGGCGTGGGGGGTAAGGGGAGATGAGATTGGAAAAGAAGGTCATCCTACGAGTATGACAGAAGAAGGAAGAAGGGGGAGACGGAAACATACATGGCCACCCCCGCCAGCCCCCCCCCCCCCCAGTCCGTATAGGCACGCAGCGAGGAGGGAAGTGCCGTTTGCGTGAGGGAGGAAGAATGGGGGTTCGGTCTGCAGGTTGTTGAGGCGCCGGCGGATGAGCTGGTCGGGGGAGTGACAAAGAACCGGAGATACGTTGTAAACCCCCACGATAGAAGGAGAGAGAGATTCGAAATACAGCTTTTGATTTTACGGTTAGGTATATAACGGCATTGAAAAAGAAAAAGAATAAGAATCGAATCGAATAAAGATACCCTTGACACATCTGAGCCTTCTTCCATTCTCTTCCTCGTCCTCGGTGTGCGATTGTCCGTCTGAAGTACGCCGCTCCTCACAGCCCTTGATGATAGCGGCAGAAGACGGTTAGGCGCTCAGCTCCGGTTGGGTGATGGGAGGTGGGTCGGCGGGAAGTCCTGGTTCCCTTGCGCCCGCGTGTGCTTCTGGTTCCGTGGGCTCCACGTATGCTTCTGATTCAGCGGTCCGTCCTGCCAGTTGGGCACCCACTCTCTCTGCTCTCCACTTCTCTCCTGCCACTAAACCTTTACCGCCAGTACGCCCAACCACCGCCCCACCAGCAGCAGAAATAGTACCCACACCCGTACCTGCACCTACTTCTCCTCTGGGCGCCGCCGCCATACCCTTACCTGCACCCTATCCTCCTCCCCCTCCCCCAGCCTTCTCACTACACTCATCCACCCCCCGCTTCCTATACTCCCTCACTCTCTCCTTCACCTTCTCTCTCCTTATTTCGCCCATCTCCCTTGCCTCCTTCCGTGCATGCGAGAGGTTGTTCGCGGCTGCGCGGTGCGTCTTGTCCATATAGAGCGAGCCGAGGAAGAGGGATGGGTAGAGGCCGGCGGCGAGTGACTGTGAGGGGAAGGGAGTTAGTGTGTGGTGTGGGTACGGGGATGAAAGAGAGGAGGGGTAGGGACGAAAGTGGGAAAGCAGCGGCAGGGGCGACAAGGAGAGCAGAGGGTGGAAGTGGAAGATAAAGACGCACCAGCACCCCAAACAACAAAATCATTTTCTCCCTCCACAACATTTCCTCCGTTGGCTTCTCCTCCTTCCACTTGCCTCTTGCCCTCTCATACTCCGCGCGCCGATTGTGTGTCGCATAGTAAGCCCTCTTCCTCCTGTCCAATTCGTGGATATAGGGATCGAAGTTTCCCTGTCCTGGGTACGTGCGCATCGAGCCGCGGCGGAGGACCTCGTACGCCGCGGAGATGCTCTGAAAGCGCGCGTGCCGCTCAGCAGGCGGAAGGGGGTAGCCGTGGTGCGAGTCGGGGTGGTGTATGCGAACGAGGTCATAGTCTATATAAAAATTTTTCGTTGAGCTTTGCGAACCCAAGAGAGGAAAGGAGAAGAAGAAGAAAGTACAGGTGGATGAATAGGAGAGAGAGAAGAAGACGCACACCGTGCCTTAATATCCGCCTGCGACGCACCCATCGGCAAATGGAAAATCTGGTGCGGCGTCGGGCGGGGATTGGCGGGGAATGGGAACGGATTCCTTTGCTTCACTCCCCCTGGATCCACGCTGAACCCGGGACCGGGTGCGTTGGTGCTCGTGAGCCGGGAATGAACCAAAACCTGCAGGTTCCCTGGGAGTTGGTGCGCGGAGACGAAGAAACGCTGGGCGTGGATCGTGCTCGCGCGGGGATGCATGGTGATGAGCCTGTGGTGGGGGATTCTGAGTGAGTATTGGGTTGGGCTCGATATGAAGCACCCAGGGTGAATTGGAACTTGACCAGTATGTATGGCTGCGACCGATGTGGAAGTCGGGCTCGATAAGATCCCACTCGGGTGTTGCCGTCCCGGTCGCGTGAGGACTGTGGGAAATGAGAGGGCGAAGTTCTAATTTTCTACACGATATTCTCCTCGCCTTGGCTCGCAATAAAACATATCCGGAGAGCACCTACAACCTTCACTATTCTGCCACACTGAAGTAGATAATGCGATATAATGTCATGGAAGTCTCCCAGAGCCCGTACTCCAAGTTCTCTGTTGGCCCCGCACTATTTAAACATCGAGAATGCATCTTGTGATGCGTGTGCTGGGTTTATCTCGAGACGATCAGCGGTAAATTAAAGATAGGATTCGGTAGGTGGTGCGATATGCGCCGAGCGCACGGCGATTGTACAGGCTAATGTGAATTCAGCCCAGTCCTAATATGGCTCTGTTGAGCGATGAACTGACAATGATGCAGAGCGAAGGCACCCGTTCCCTCGTTGGCCTCGCAATGACGATGTGAGCACTCTCTATTCCCATACCCACCCCTCCTTTATCCACAACCTTTTATATAAAAACGTTCCCGCCGCCATCTCCCCGTACGGCATCTACCATCAAGCCCTACACGAGCTCTGCGCTCTCAACATGCCCATCCTCCTGACCCCGGGCGACCACTCACGTGCACCCGCCGACAACAGCAAGCCTGTATTGGAGAGGGAGGAGTGAGAGAGACTACCCTAGGCGAGATTCTGCCGGATAGTTTTCGACCGGATCATTTGGAACTGCCGCAGAAGGAACCTGAGTGAAGTTATAGGGATGGGTGGGTGGTTGGACGGGCGAGTGCGTGGTGGAAGTAAGAGGAGATTGGAATGGGAATAGAAATGGATCCTTTTTCTTCGAACTTTAAATTGCGCTGTAAGTAGCAGTTTGTGACTGGGGTGTTTCTCTCGACCGCTTCGTCAGCTGAGATCCTAATATGTTACTCCAACACACCCTCAAACCAGGCTGTTAAACCCCAGATATCCTTCACACATACCAGTAGCATAAGCGAAGTGAGTCTACTCAACCTCCAGTTCTACTTTAAATCCTATCTTAGTCAACGCTTCGTCCGTCCTATAGACTTTCCCAAGGCCCTGTACCTGATACAGCAACCGGACATGGCGGTTTACCGGTTATACCTAAAGCAATCACAGAAAGGATCTGGAATTCTTCGAAAAATGTCAAAGATTCTAGTTCTACGCAAGGCTGGGTCATCTACTCCATTCGGATCCATATTTCCTGCTTCCTGACTTATCAACAGGTAAAAAGGCCGGACATTGATATGTACACAGGTACGCGATGTTTCGCAGATCTCTCTCGCTTTGACGTCGGATGTGGATAAGAAGGAGCCAGGAAAAAGGAGAAGCAAACGGGAGTATCTGGTATGTGCTAATGTTCTGTCTCTCCAGGTTCGATTTGACGTTTATAAATGTGGTTTGTGAACTGCAACTCTTTTGAGCATTGTTTCAGTGCGCTTTCAAGATTTTCATATTTTTACTCTATATATTGAGTTTGAGATTGATATTCTACGGCCTTGATAGCACTCTGCCATAAAGGAACGAAAGGATCATCCAACTTCCGAAATACGCTCGCACGGTTACCTTAGATCTTGTGACTAGTAGTGGGCCCGGGGATTTCAAGCTACCGGTCTACATGCTTCATTTACTCCTACTCATCATGGCTTATCATGACCCCAACCATGTTTTCGACAGGAAAATGTGGAGCGATGGCCCTTGAACGTGCCTCTCTATGTAAATGTCGTACCTGTTTCTTTACGCGAAGCTGATTGCATTGTTCGGGAGGATACTACTGCCGTCTTCAGTAGCTATTCATCTCGCTATTCATCGCGTGTAAAACATATCTCCTTTGAACATTCCTGGGAAAGGAGACGATTCAAGATCTATAAAAGACGGTGTTTTTGACCATAGGCTATATAACACAAGAAGTACTCAGAGTTCATCCTCCTCGATATTACAACAACATGACAGCCTGGTCCGCCAACCGCCTTGACCTTTTCACCATCGCCGCTGACTCCGCCATCTATCATAAAGCCTGGGATGGCAAATGGAAGCCCTCCCAAACCGACTGGGAGGGCCTTGGGGGCACGTTCCTTTATGACCCCGTCTGCGTCTCCTGGGGCCCCAATCGTCTCGACATCTTCGCTATTGGGACAAACCATCACCTGCTGCACAAGTGGTGGGATGGCACCAAGTGGGGCCCCGGCCAGCTCACCTGGGAGGACTTCGGCGGCGAGTGGATGGAGAAACCTGCTGCTGTATCTTGGGGCCAGAGCCGCCTGGACATATTTGTTGTAGGCAAGGATCGTGGTATATACCAGAAGTTCTTCGATGGGAGCCATTGGAACGATGGCTTCGTCAAGTTTGGCGGAAATGTCTTGCATGCACCCAGCGTCGTCTCTTGGGCCTCTAACCGGATCGACATCTTTTGCACTAGCGTTAACAGCGGCGTGTTGCATAAGTGGTGGGATGGATCAAGATGGGGCCCCAATGGTCAAAACGGGGAATATGAGGACATAAGCATGGGTTGGCAGTTTATCGGTGCGCCCCAGGCGGTTTGTTGGGGTCCTAATCGGATTGACGTCTTTGCTGTTGGGCTGGACTCGGTTCTGTATCACAAGTGGTTCGATGGAGGTGTATGGGGACCTACGGCCGCAGCAGGCGCTTGGGAAAACCTGGGTGGGTCGTGCTCGACTGTTCCAAAGGTTGTTAGCTGGGCGAAAGAGAGGCTAGATGTCTTTATTGTTGGTGAGCTAAAGCATATATCATCTCTCGCATACAAACGTAATTAATTTTTCATAGGAACTGATAACGCAATCTACCATAAGTGGGCCTCTCCCGCAACCGGCTGGGGCCCCAGTGGTCCTGCAGGAGCGTATGAAGCTATGGGTGGGACGGTGATAAAGGATATTTCGGCTGTGTGTTGGTCAGCCAACCGCATCGATATATTCGTCATTGGGACTGGGGGTACGACCCTTCACAAAGCATTTTCACCGGCTACGGGTTGGACTCCGATGGCGGATTGGGAAGGATTAGGGGGTTTTAGTGTCTCCGCGGTGAACCATTAAAGAAACCGAAGAGATTTATGGTTGGCCCGAATTCGTGTTTTGCTAAAGCAAATTTTCTTCATTATGCACTCGTAGAATTTGTGTTTGTGATTGATGAATGAATAAGATATCTCGAAATTGCTACTTATCGGAAGAATTTCATAGCGTGTAAATCTTCATTGACTTCTGTTTCATGGATTTCATAGAAGATTCAGACTTTCTCGAGGTATGGTATCATACGATATTCGATATAAGACGATTTTGTTACTAAAACAATGATTTTTTAGCTTTTGCCTAAGATAATGCCTAATTAAATGAAACATGAAGTTCAGAAGGCCAAGAAATTACCAAGAAAGGAGGTGTCTCTATCGCCTTTAACAATGATCTTACCTTGAAACGGATCAGTGCCTCCTGCCCAGGATCAGTGAAAATTTCGTTGAAGATGCGAGACATGTACTTAAAGCCGAATCCGCTGTCCCTATTTTATGATTGAAATAACTCAGAAGCGAGCTTTAATGATAGATTCAATGCTAAATGCACCAATTCATTCCAGATAATATATGCGAACAAGTTCAAGAGTGCTCCATGTATTCAGTAAGTGTTGAACCAGACCCACAGCATGGCGTGTCACTAGCGGCATGGAATTTGGCATGGAAAGCAGCATATCTTCCCAAGAATTCATACCATACTTACGCTGAACGCGGGTTTTGCATCTTGCCTCGAGCCACAGCGAGAGCCCCGCTATAATGTCGGAAAATCCAAGAAAAACATATAATTGCCAATGTGTGCCTATGTGAGTGTATCAGACCATCGGGTTTTCAGTTACTCTATTAGTCACAGAATTTTTCTATAAGGATGATAATAATTATAAGGATTATTAGTTGAAGCAGAATTACCACACAAAATGGTAGGTGCTGGCCGGACTGATCACAACATATATGTACTTACCAGCCTACCTCTGTAGCGAGCGCATTGAATGTAAAAATAAATGCCTCTTGGCCCCATTCAAATCCACTCAGTCCCATGCAGCCCCATACATGCAGTGCTTTCCGCGATTGGACTGCTGCACACGATGATTATTATCACCCTGCTATAAGCAAAAATATCAACTGTCAGCCAAATCACCTCGTGATTCAAGTTCAGTGTTCGCTGGTTGAAAAACCTTGTTTCAAGTCCAATGGTGTCGATTCTCCCTGTCAAATATATGTTGGATATTTTTTCCGCAATTTTTTTGTGATCAAATGCATTCGTAACTCAAAGATCGAGAATTAATCTCATTATTTCCTGAATTACAGTGTAGTTGACCTTCTTCTATTGCATAAATTTTGAATTCCCGTGATAAATGTACATGGTAATAATATATCAAGTTCTATCTTTTTAAAATTATCTCATAATCCAGCAAATCTCGCAGAGGACCCTAATGTTGGCCGATCTCTACAGCCATAAGAATGTACGTTGGAATATATAGTCACTACGCGATCTCCGGAGCCAACGGAGATCGAGGTTTCGCCGCTGTTTGGCCATGAGTGGCAAAGGCTTTGGGTAGACTAGTCAGCATAGCAGCTAAGAGCGAAGAAACAATACTTTCGAAGCGCATCCATACGACCAAGCCCAATCTGGCTGTGTCCAAGGTCCGAACCGGAAGGACGTAAAATCCATTCAACTTATCTGAATCTGAGATGTTATGTGAGACTTTTGTTCCAGCAGAAGCATGCAGTGCTTGAAACTTGTTGTGGCAATATTTGTTAATTCATCGGCATGTGTTGGATAAGCTAACACTGTCATTTGGAACGTCCAAAAGGGTCTCAAATTAAACATTGAATTCAGAAACTTAGTCAACAACACCTCCCAACAACAATACTCACTGTAGCAACATGTGGTAATAATTCCTCGTTTACCTCTCGTATCCCGATGCTAATTTTGTATTCACGGCAACGAGGAAGTCACCCCAGGAAGTATAGGTTTCCAGGTCACCTGAAGACTTTAGATATCAGTTTTAAAAAAATTTAAGCTGAAAACATGAAATAAAACTGTGTTATAAATCTCCCTGGAAACCTCAATAAATCTGTAAATGAAAATGATTGTTTTGTGGTGACTGAAACCTGTTACGAAAATAAACTTTTTCTATTGTCCTATTGTTTGAATCGTTGTTTGATTTTCATTCCTGTTTTGCATGTTCCAGACAAATATATTTTAAGCCAAGCTGAAAAATGCTCCAAAATCCATAGAATCAATATGAAACTTGTATTTGGGGTAACTCGAAATTCGTCCGATGAGCGTCCGATGAGCGGTCAACCCAAAACAATCATTTTCATTTACAGATTTATTGAGGTTTCCAGTGAGATTTTTATTTCATGTTTTCAGCTTGAATTTTTTATAAATTGATATCGAAAGTTTTTCGGAAGTTTTTAGGTGACCTGAAAACCTGCACTTCCTGGGGAGAGTGCGCCTATGGCGCCACCAGCCGTCCAATGGTGCTTTAGAATGTAACTTTTGGCAGGATAAGTCAGTTGCACAAGTAGTACAAGTTAAAACAAGCACAACTAAGTCATATGTAACTTTGTCGAACAACAAATTAGCGCAATACTGCCATCTGCATCACGCTCCGCGATGAACACAGCGGGAAGCCGTA
Source organism: Nidula niveotomentosa (assembly GCA_036937135.1). Lineage (NCBI taxonomy): Eukaryota > Fungi > Basidiomycota > Agaricomycetes > Agaricales > Nidulariaceae > Nidula > Nidula niveotomentosa. The sequence continues at coordinate 8,061 of JASFDE010000232.1, read as the reverse complement.
CTGGTGTATGGGGTGTAAGATCACGTTATTATTGGATTGATATCTTACCTCTACAGTCGGCGAAAAGGTGGTTCTCAAGGCTTCTATGATTTGTCGGAAAGTTCGAGAAATGTATAGACTGTCTAGAGGATAGCACCGCAAGTTTATAGAAAAGTGAACTTCGTGTCGAGTAAAAAAATATAGGTTAAGGGAAAAAGAATATATCGAGAGCTGCGTTTTGAAGGTCATCATGGAGATGTACGAGTTTCGAGTTTCTTTTGCCCGCATAAATATCTGCACCCGAATGAAAATTTCTCATCTAATGTGAAATAGTAAAGGCTGTCCGAGACTCCACACCATTCCGGAAAGCGCAGGTCGCAGCCTTGAAATGAGTACCGTCATTATGAGCTAAAAATGCAAATAAGCTGAAGAAAGAATACAAACGATGCACCAAGGCATATCACTCACCTCATAGGTGCTCACCGCTTCCTGCCTCATCCCCATCCTAACCGCCAAGAACCAGAAATTCAACGGTGGGCGATTGACGCTATACTATGGCTAGGCGCTCAGCTCCGGTTGGGCGATGGGAAGTTGTGGTTCGGCGGGTACTCCTGGTTCCATTGTGCCCGCGTGTGCTTCTGGTTCCGTGGGCTCCACGTATGCTTCTGGTTCAGCCGTGCGTCCTGCCAGTTGGACGTTGAGCACCCCTCCCTCTTCACTCCACTTCTCTCCTACTACTACACTTTCACCGCCAGTATGCCCAACCACCGCCCCACCAGCACCAGCAATAGTACCCACATCCGCAGCTGTACCCACTCCTCTGGGCGCCGCCGCCACACCCTTACCCGCACCCTATCCTCCTTTCCCTCCTCCAGCCTTCTCACTACACTCATCCCCTCCCGCTTCCTATACTCCCTCACTCTCTCCTTCACCTTCTCTCTCCTTATTTCGCCCATCTCCCTTGCCTCCTTCCGCGCCTGCGAGAGGTTGCTCGCGGCTGCACAGTGCGTCTTGTCCATATAGAGTGAGCAGAGGAAGAGGTAGAGGCCGGCGGCGAGTGACTGTGAGGGGGAGGGGAGTTAGTGTGTGGCGTGGGTACGGGGATGAAAGGGAGGAGGGGTAGGGACGAAAGTGGGAAGGCAGGGGCAGGGGCGACAAGGAGAGCAGAGGGTGAAGTGGAAGATAAAGACTCACCAGCACCCCAAACAACAAAATCATTTTCTCCCTCCACAATATCTCCTCCGTCGGCTTCTCCTCTTGCATCTTGCCCTCTCATACTCACATAGTACGCCCTCTTCCTCATGTCCAATTCGTGGATATAGGGATCGAAGTTTCCCTGTCCTGGGTACGTGCGCATCGAGCCGCGGCGGAGGACCTCGTACGTCGCAGAGATGCTCTGGAAGAGCGCATGGCGCTCAGCGGGCAGGAGAAGGTAGGCGAGTCAGAATGATGTAGGCGGACGAGGTCATAGTCTATATTCAAAATTTACGTTGAGCTCTGCGAACCCAAGAAAGGAAGGGTGGAGCGGAAGGAAGTGCACGTGGATGAATATGAGAGAGAAGACGCACACCGTGCCTTAATATCCGCCTGCGGCGCCCCCATCGGCAAATGGAAAATTTGGTGCGGCGTCGGGCGGGGATTGGCGGGGAATGGGAACGGATTCTTCTCCTTCATTCCCCCCGGATCCACGCTGAACCCGGGACCGGGGGCGGTGGTGCTCGTGAGCCAGGAATGAACTAAAACCTGCAGGTGCTCCGGGAGTTGGTGCGCGGAGACGAAGAAACGCTGGGCGAGGATCGTGCTCGCGCGGGGATGCATGGAGATGGGCCTATGGTGGGGGATTCTGAGTGAGTATTGGGTTGGGCTCAATATGAAGGGAAATACGATACCCAGGGTGAATTGGAACTTGACCGGTGTGTATGGCTGCGACCGATGTGGACGTTGAGCTCGATGAGATCCTACTCGGGTATTGCCGTCCTGGTCATGTGAGGACCGTGGGAAATGAGAGGTCAAAGTTTCAATTTCCTACACGATATTCTCCGCGCCCTGGCTCGCAATAAAACATATCTGGAGAGCACCTACCACCTTCACCATTCTGCCATACTGAAGTCGATAATGCGATATACAGACAAGGAAGTCTCCTAGAGCCCTACTCCAAGTTCCCCGTTGGGCCCGCACTGCTTAAGCCTGATGGGCGGCTCATCGAGTGCACGAATATCGAGAATGCATCTTGTGGTGCGTGTGCTAGGTTCATCTCGAGACGACTAGCGGTGTATTGAAGACAAGTATTGGGTACGTGATATGATATGCGCTGAGCACACAGCAATTGTGAAGGATCCTATGAATCCAGCCTAGTCCTACTATGGCTCTGTTGAGTGATGAACTGACAATGATGCAGAGCTAAGGCACCCATTCCTTAATCGGCATCGCAATGACGACGTAAGCTCTCTCTATTCCCATACCCTCCCCCTCCTTTACCCACATTCTTTCCTACAGAAACGTTCCCGCCGCCACCTCCCCATGCGGCTTCTGCCACCAAGCCCTACACGAGTTCTGCGCCCTCAACATGCCCATCCTCTTGACCCCGGACGACTACCCACATGCACCCGCCGACGACAGCAAGCCGGGATTTGGAGGGGGAGGAGTCAGAGAGACGACGCTAGGCGAGACTCTGCCGGATAGTTTTCGACCGGAGCATTTGGAACTGCCGCGGAAGGAGCCGGAGTGAAGTTATTGGGATGGGTGGATGGGTTGATGGGCGCATGCGTGGTGGAAGTAAGAGGAGATTGGAATGGAAATGGAAATGGATACATGTTCTTTTGAACTGTAAATCGCGCTGTAAGCGGGATGATTTTCTCGACTGCTTCTTCAGCTGGGGTTCTAATATGTTGCTCCATCGCGCACTCATACCAGATCATTGAAACTCAAGTATCATTTACACATACCAGTATCATAGTCGAAGTAAGTCTATCCAACCTCCACTTCTACTGCAAATCCGAACTTAGCCATCTCTTCGTCCGTCCTGTAGCCTATCCCAAGATTCAGTACCTAATATAGCGAATCAGACATGGCGGTGTAGCGGTTATACGTAAAACATTCATTAAAAGGATCTGGAATGCTTCGAAAAATGTCGAAGATTCTTGTTCTAGGTCATCTACTCTGCTCGGATCCATATTTCATGTTTCCTTACTTATTACCGGGTAAAAAGGCTGGACGTCGATACGTACGCACGTGCGTGGTGTTTCGCAGATCTCTCCCTCTGTAATACCGGATGTGGAACAGAAGGAGCCAGGAAAAGAGAGAAGCAAATGGGAGTATCTGGTATGTACTAATGACCTTTTTCTTCATGTGCAATCTGACGCTGATAAATGTGGTTTTTGAATTGCAACTCTTTTGAGCATTGTTTCAGTGCTCTTTTTCAAGATTTTCATATTGTTCCTCGATATCGTGAGTTCGAGATGGATATTCTATGGCCTCGATAGCATTCTGCCATAAAGGAATCAAGGGATCGTTTACTTTTACTCCGATATACGCTCACTTGGGCCTTCTCCTTAGATCTTGTGACCAGTGCTTAGACCGGGGATTTCAAGCTACCGTTTAACATGCTTCATTCACTCCCTCTCTTAATGCCTGACCATTACCATTGGGATTCCAACTACTCTTTCGATCATCCGCTGGCCACTCATGACCCCAACCATCATTTATAATAATTCCGACAGGAAAAATGTAACGCGAGAGTCCTCAAACGTGCCTTGCTACGTAAATGTTGTACCTGTTTCTTTACGCCAAGCTGCATGCATCGGTCGGGAGAAGTACTGCTGCCGTCTTCAGAAGCTATTCATCTTGCTATTCATCGCGTCTAAGACATGTCTCCTTTGAATCTTCGTGGGAAGGGAGGCAATTCAAGACCTATAAAAGACGGTGTTTTCGACCATAGTCTATACAACTCAAGAAGTAATCAGAGTTCATCTTCCTTGATATTGCAACAACATGACAGCCTGGTCCGCCAACCGCCTTGATCTCTTCGTCATCGGCACTGACTCCGCCATCTACCACAAAGCTTGGAATGGCCAATGGAGGCCCTCCCAAACCGACTGGGAGCGCCTTGGCGGCACGTTCCTTTATGACCCCGTCTGCGTCTCCTGGGGCCCCAATCGTCTCGACATCTTCGCTATTGGGACGAACCATCACCTGCTGCACAAGTGGTGGGATGGCTCCCAGTGGGGCCCCGGCACGCTCACCTGGGAGGACTTCGGCGGAGAGTGGATGGACAAACCCGCTGTTGTGTCTTGGGGCCAGAGCCGCCTGGACGTATTCCTTGTAGGCAAGGACCGTGGTCTATACCAGAAGTTCTTCGATGGGAGCCACTGGAACGATGGCTTCGTCAATATGGGTGGAAAAGTCTTGCACGCCCCCAGCGTCGTCTCTTGGGCCTCTAACCGGATCGATATCTTTGGCACTGGCACTAACAGTGGTGTGTTCCACAAGTGGTGGGATGGATCAAACTGGGGCCCCAATGGTAACACAGGGGAATATGAGGACATGGGTGGACAGATTATCGGTGCGCCCGAGGCGGTTTGTTGGGGTCCTAATCGGATTGACATCTTCGGTGTTGGGCTGGACTCGGCTCTGTATCACAAGTATTGGGATGGGAAAGCATGGGGACCTGCGGGTGCAGCAGGCGCTTGGGAAAACATGGGCGGGGCGTGCTCGACGGTTCCGAAGGTTGTTAGCTGGGCGAAAGAGAGGCTAGATATCTTTGTTGTTGGTGAGCTTGAGCATATTTTGTCTCTGGTAAACAACGTAGTTAATGATTAATTTTTCGTAGGAACCGACAATGCGATCTACCATAAATGGTGGACTCCCACAGGTGGCTGGGGCCCCAGCGGAGCCGCAGGTGCATATGAAGCGATGGGTGGGACGGTGATAAAGGATATTTCGGCTGTGTGTTGGTCAGCTGACCGCATCGATATGTTCGTCATTGGGACTGGAGGTACGACCCATCACAAAGCATTTTCACCGGCTACGGGTTGGACTCCGAGCTTGACGGGTTGGGAAGGATTGGGGGGTGTTAGTTTCTCTGCGGTTAACAATTAACGAAATCGAAGCGATTTATGGTTGGCCTGAATTCCTATTTTACTAAAGCAAATTTTCTTCCATCATGTACTTGTAGAATCTGTGTCTGTGATTGACGTCTGTGATTGACAAATGAATATGATATCTCGCAATTGCCATTCATCGGAAGAATTTAATTGCATGGAAGTCTTCATAAGACTTCCAATTCATGGATTCCATAGAATTAAATGAAATATGAAATCCAGGAGGCCAAGAAAGTACCAGAGAAGGAGGCATCTCTATCGCCTTTTATAATGATCCCTACCTAGAAACCCTCAAAGTCGGAACGCGTGAGGCCTGCCCCAGAAACAGTGGAAATTTCTTTTCTTCCTCAGTTCAAAGACCGCAAAAAAACCAAACCGGACATTGGTCCATGGTGGTCTTCTGCGGTTTTCTGCGATCTTTTAACCTGTTTGGATCAGTTATAGTCTGGACTGATTCAAAACTGGTCACAGACCGAACTTTGTGGTGTTGGTGTTTTTTTCGAGATTCAGATCTGTCTAATTGAAATATTCACTAAATGTATTATAATCCCAAGAATTAAACGTATTTCACTTGCAATTCTAGCCCGAAAAATAATAAAAATAATTTAGCATGTCTTGGGATATTTAATCATCAAAAAAAAGTCCAAAAGTGTCCCTAACGGTAGATAGTTGGCTGGGTTACTGTCAATTTCGCTCAAATTACCGAATTTAGCTGTAACTTGCCCATTTCTTTACCAAAAACTATGATTTTTAGATCTTCCAAAAGCTATTAAAAGTGCACACCTTCATGAATGAGCATATGTGAAAGTACATAACTGTTTTGAAAATTTGAGATCCAAGTGGAGTTCAGGTGGAGTCCAAGGAGATTCCACCTGGACTCCATACAACCATGCTTAGCTGGAGTGGAAGAGCAGTGGAGTCTAGATGGAGTCTAGCTGGTGTCTCAGAATATTTACTGTTGATTTATTGCCTACCTTGAAAACAATTCAGCAGTCTTATAGACAGAGTCCTTGCTTGGACTTCACATGGAGTCTAGAAAAAAATAACACACTAAAATACACTTCTCTTTATATCCACTCTATTTACTGCTCTTCCTTATTTTTGAAAGGAAATGACTGATAACAATGCACTAAAATAAATCTATATTTATATCCACCCCATCTACTGCTCTTCCTTAATCTGAAAGGAAATAACATATAATAATACATTAAAATAAATGTTCCTTATATCTACCCTATTTACTTCTCTTCCTCATTTTGAAATGAAATAATACACTAATAATGCACTTCTTTTTACACTTAAACTGTCACCTTTGACAGGTGTGGGGACATATTGAAGGGCTGGATAATGAGGTGGAGTCTTTGAAATGGAGTTTTGGGGCTATTGGCCAGTGGATACATTGGTGATGGCTGACAATAGTGATAATAGATGGCAGGGACATTGGAGGAAGGGAAGCAAACAGATGACATGGCATGAATAAATGTTTGGTTCATGCTGAGCATGCCAAACATAGCTGGTATGGCTGGTGCATGACCAGTGCCTGAGTATATTTATAAATATATATGAGCCACCATGAAAGGCCTCATGGTGTAACAGCAATTTGTGCCAATGTTATCTGACCACAGCCCAAGAATTTAATCTCTTGTCTTATTTTTTTTTTCTGCCCTTATAAATCATGATAAATCAATATAAAATATAAAACAAATAAAGTAACACTTCTTCACCTTGAATTCAACCAGATTTTACCTATATCAATTGAAAATATATTAATTAGGGCAATTCTTTGGAAAAATCCACATGGAATCCAAGTGATTAGGTGGAGTCCAGCTGGAGTCAGGAGAAAATTAATAAAATCAATGTTCTCTGTGTCACTCCAGTGGACTAGGATAGAGTCAATTTCCTCCATGTATGTCCACATGGAGTCTATTTGCAGTCCACATAGAATTCCAGGCTCATTTGGCTGAGCTACTAGCAAAAAAAAAGGGTGGAGTGATCCACATGGACTCCACCACTCCTTATGGACACAGGTGGAGTCCACATGGAGTATGTGGGTGAGGGTAAAGACCTCCATGGTTATGGTCTTGGTCCAGTCTTAGTTTTTTTTTTGGTCCTCTAACTGGACTTCCAAGCACTAGTGTTGAGTGTCATTGAGATTGCTGTGGAAAATGAATATAATGCTCTGTGGCCTCCAGCGTCTAGTGCAATTAGCTGATATGTTGAAATGAAGGCAGTGATGTCTGTATGGAAAAATCAATATTACAAACCAGGATGTCTGATGGCCCACACAAGCACTACCTCAGTCATGCTGATTTTTCACTTTTATGCAGTTTTCTCAATTCTGAGAAATAGATATGTGACATAGAAGACAAGATATATTTCAATATACATTCCTTTCAATGATCTCCTCTGTTCCATTATTCATGCTATATTCAACCTCATTGGCATGTGGTAACATTTTAAAAAGGAGACCAGCTTATACCAATCCACTTTTCCTTGCTTTGTATATGCTACTAGCAGTCATGCCAAGAGGCTCAGAACAAGCACAAATCCCAGGATGGACCCAACACCAAAGAACTTGGAGAGACAAAATATGAATTTCTGGTGACATCAAAAAAAGGGGCTGACATCAAGAATAGGGAACATCCCTTTCTCCTCTTTGCAGTAAATTGTGTTGTGGTGGTATTGCATAAATGTAAATAGTATAAGTTTTATTAATTGCATAATCTTGTTGTCAATACTGCATTAGTGAGTGGAATGAATTCTGATTGGACTCCTTGGATACTAACTCTTCACTGCACAGACTTTCAATAAAAACATTAGTTAAAGTTTAGTGCATGAAGATGGGTACAGGAATTTTGCTGTGCCAGGTGCATGTCATGCATGCAAGTGCAAAGTTGGTGCCTACATGTTATATCCACAAAATATCCTTCCGACCACGTTTCCGACAATCAAACACGCTCCGCTATTCTTCCGCTCTTATCGT
>JASFDE010000231.1:0-22935 GCA_036937135.1 Nidula niveotomentosa | reverse complement strand
AGGGAGGGTTTCTGTACAGTGAACTTTAGGAAACCCACCCTTTCCACAGAAAGGGGGGTTTCTCAATAGTTTTATCCATATTAACATGCGTAGCCATTCACGTTTGGTCATGATACACTAAGATCACATACCACCTAGGGTTGTAAACAATCTGTAATAATGCATAATGTATTGTGCTCAAGAGACCCACAGAGCTTAGAAGTTTACAACTTTAACTAACCCTGATCGGCTCGATCATGATCCCTGCAGTGCCTTCCAAGATCCTTGTAATGACTAACGCCGATCACTACCAGATGTCTTTATACGCAGTTCCTCCTGTCGTATAACCTTCGCGGAATCGACGAATTCGAATCGATTGGAGGCGACTGGTTGGTATTTTCACGTTCCAATATGGGATAAGGCGCCACATTTTAAACTGCCGATTTTCTGAAGGGGTAGAACATGGGAAAGTTCGAGGCATAATTGGAAGGAAGGAAGCTTAAGCCCCGCATATTCCGAGAACAGACTAATAGATTTTTCTCGCGCAAGAATAAGCAGCCCCAGAGAATTGAGCTTAGAGTCGTCTTAGGTGACAATTTATTTTGCATGTTTCACCGCATTTAAATATTCTTCACTTATACTCTTCACAGTAAATATGAAACTGAAATGAAGTAAAGGGAGACATGTTAGAGTGGTCATCAACATTTTATCCAAGAATGGAATGGTGGAATAGTTCCGCTGGTGAAGAGAAGATTCGAAAGCATATGGCTCAATGGATAAATAACAAGTATTCGTACAAGGAACATGTACTCACACGCTATTCACTGTGAGAACAGTATTTTTGACAAGAAATATGCACGAGGGGGCTATATTTGCATATTTTATGTGCCTCCTAGAAAAGCAAGTCCACGGAATAAGTAACAGTCCAAGAGAGTGGAGCGATCTGAGCGCATCTCGGGATAAGGAGAGACCCTTTCGACTAGCTAGATTTCAAATCACGAAGAACAGATTTCTTACTCTATCCTGCACACCTTGTGGAGCGATGTGAATAAGGCACCTAGTACGCTTTGATCGATGGAAATGTTGGCTGTACTACCAGTGGCATTGGTTCAGCGTCGAAAATATTTCAGGACCGCAGTTTCCACGGACATAACCTGAAGGAAATTTTTCTTAGGTGCACCATCAAATCTGCATAGATCGCAGGTGAGACTATGGCCATAATGCAGCTGTCTGATATCTGGAGATGCCGTGTTCTGTGAATAATTCCATTAGTGGTTTGAGTATCACCTGCAATCCAACGAATCCGTTTGGTAATCCAAGACGGAAATGAAAACATTACGACAAATAAAGTCATCAAGTGGGCGAAAGATAGATCTGTAAAATGGACGGACAGAAATATGAACAAAGTGGCAAAGACAGCGATAATGTTATAGATTCATGCCTTTAATGGTGAGGCTGATTCTATCTCCGCGAGCAAGACCCAATCCAGGATTTCGTAAACCAAGCCTTAACGTTTTAACTCTCATTATGGCCAATTTGGAAATGAGTACTAAAAAGTTTGGCTGCTAGTGAAGAATTGGATTGTCTCACGCAGCTAAGTTCCTGAGCTTGAAGGGCGGCGAATTGCCTACGCTTTGGTCGCATTTCCTGCAATAAATATGACATTTCAGCATTCAAGTTAACTTCACCAGAAACCTGCGCAGGGCTTTCTCACATGAAATTAAGGTTGTTCGTACGAATCACCGTCCATCTCAGGCTTGCAATGTGACAAGGATTGACTGAAGAAGCGAACAGAGCGTGAGCAGAAAACCTTAGTACTAAATGTAGAAGTGGCATGAAGCTAATAAAAACTTACCATCTGGGATTTTACGAATCCCGTAAGTAATGATGCAGGGAAGCGATATGTTTTCATGGCACATCTAGATATCACAAACATTAGGGGTCTTCTTCTAGAAACAAGTCGTCGAGGACGCGGATGTGGTCAATTATCTCAGTTGTCGGCTAAAGTATCGGTGGGTCGCATCCTTTAATAGGACGAGCTTGTTACGCCGAGTCATCATAGAGATTTCAACCTCCGGCACTGAGAACGAGGGTGAATGAGAAAAGTTTCGCGTGCAATTATCGAAACGAAAACTTCTTACCTAGATCTCCTAAAAGACCCTGTGATCGTTCCGCTAGACTGGAAGCCACATGCTATTGAGCCTCTTGAGCGAGGAAGAATCTGCCGTTATCATTTTATTCGATTCGGTCGAGGCGACCCAAGTGATTAAGGAAAGAGTTCCGTTTCGCGATCATAAGACCGAGCTACAACCCCAGCAGGAATACTTGACCCTGCAGGCCTGCGTGATGGAAGACATGGCGACTCAGGTGCATTTCTCCTTACGAGAGCAGGAACGACTTACAATTAAAATTCGAATAGCCAATAGGCATTGGAGGCCCTTCACTGGTTGAAGTTCCGTGCCAATGGCGCTGTCCCTCAGCACCGCCCAACGGCTCCTTGATTAAGGAGAAAGTGGCAATAGTGGAAACCGTGGAGCCAGGAAAGTCATGAGACAATAATTGGGAACGAATCCAGCCCCGTCTAGTTCAACACCTTAGATCGACCGATTTTCGTCGAAATAAATGTATCTTGATGAATACAACTTGCTTTACACCAGGTGGCCGCCTGAAGCCGTCATTATCTACTCGAGGAGATCTGCGAAGAAAGTTCTAAAAGATTTTCAATATAAAAACGCCGCGGACAACTCGAGGCAGGGCGGACGGAAAACGAGGAAATACTAAATACCGCTACACTGCGAAGGGAGAGGCGAAGGGAGGGCCGAAGTAAAATATCTTCGAAAGGGGTCATTCAAGAGGCCGTCGAGGTCGCGGATGCAATATGGACATGCGCCCCTCGTCTGCTGTTCGCATGTAGGGCCATAATACCAAAAGCGTCCTAATAACCATCGGGTTCAAGGGTCACAGGAATAATTGGAAGATGATGCTAGGCGTTATAGATGTAGGAATGCATGTGTATGCAGGTCTAGACCAGTGAAAAATGGCAAGTGGTGCGACCGCCCATCATTCTCCATAAAAAAGTTCCTGCGTACGAATCGGCGAGAAGAGCCATGGGAAATGTGCTGTTGACTTTTCGTTTCCCTCTGAACAAAAGGTAATTGGCAAATGACCTTTATATATATTTTTTCAAGGTATTTACCAAAAGGGAGAGACTTAGACTGGCATTACTCAAGACCTCAGTTGTAGAATATTCGGGGTATAAAGACCTGCTGAGAAATCCGCATTGCGACAGCTTAGACGCCATCAGGCTGGAAATGGATAAAGGTCTTACTCACCGAAACCACGACCGAATGTTATCTATGGCCCTTTACTATTTGTCTTCTACATGTGAGAGTGGATTTCAGCCAGAAAAATTCAGGCATGGCAACCTGGCGGATACCAGTAACGTTACCGTCCCTTCTGTGCATCGTGATGCTCAGCAGCTGCGACAGAATATCTAGAGTAAAGGTGCTGAAGTCTCAAACTTCAAAAGAAAGTTGGTTACGCGGCCAGAAGTCTTCCACCACCCACAAAGCAGCTCTCAAACTGCTAAGACTGCAGATTTGATCGCCTAGCCTCTAAGCTTTCCAGGTGAGTGATCAACACTATGAAAGAATTATCATACCATTGAGGAAGGCGCGCAGTTCTTTCTCGATAAGAAAATTTACGACAATCCTCAAGGCTCTCGAGTAACTTCAAGCTAGGCGTAGAAATATTTTTGTCTTCAAATCTCACAGACTGGCATTCGGTTGCTAAGTGAGTGAGCCGAATCGCATTTGATGCGAAAGCATTTAGCACCTTGAAATCTAGGACAAATGGACGATGAGGTGAGCAAGCTGCTGAACATATCGAGTAAGCGGGATTTAAATCTTGAGAGCTCAAGATGGCAGCAGATTTGTACCAACATTTCGTGACCATAAATGAAAGCACCACTAAAACGAACCTTGCAAATTTTCTGGGGATTGAAGATATACTTCTTGGGTGAGCATACCACTGATACTTACGTGCTGTGATGCTTACTCAGAAGTTTGTTTTCGTACTAAGAATAATGGAAAGATCATCCTAAGAAAAGCAAGCATGCACAGAGGTGGCCACAGGACTATCTTCGAATAAGCCTGGAAATGCTTTATCATGAGCGGCGCCAATGTTTTGCGCGTCATGGCGCTTACTTGCCGTACGTCAAAGCTCGATTCTCGTACAGTCAGCATCGTGAAGGATATCCCATTGAGAGAAAGGATGGCAAGCACCAGCGGAAGGGTTACCTTCGATTAAACCTCCAGTATGCTCTCCGATCTTTATCACACACCAAGCATGATTATCGCAGGCACATACGCTATTCTTTGTGTCTGCCAGAAGAAATATAAGCAGCGAATCGTCCGCCAGCACTGAGGGATGTGATAGAATAGAGTCATGATGCGCTGGCGATGGTTGACGAGCTCCAGGCCCAGAAATTAACCTTCCCGCCGGCAGCGGCCTTCGACAGGAACAATATTCAACAAATGCACGCATTGCGGGGCTCGCGGGGATCGAAGTCACACGACGCTCAAGAAGGTTTAGACGCCGCGGATCGTCATATGAAGGAGCTAGCTGGGTTGTCTGATTGGCAGCATCGTTCAACAACGTTCAACATCGCGTCAGATCTTTGACATCCGTACGACGGTCAATCCACCAGCGGTTACAACGTCAAATTTGTCGACGAGGACGCGACGCGGGGAATATCTCTAGCGCCAGCCTCTAGGACGCACTGAAGATACTGAATGGATGGAAAGAAGATAGATTTACCGATGACGATCAACTACGTGCCACGGAAATGGATTTCAATTTTCGATGAGTCGCTTTGTCGCATCTCGCGTTCAAAGCTCTCGAGTCGGAGACAAGGGAAGAAAGGATGTGGGAAGACAGGAAGGATGGATCCAATTGACAATTGACAAAGAAATCATAACGGCGGAGAGTAGGCTTGACGTCATGCCATGTGCCTGGGACCCTCATCCTACAATATCAGCGCTAATACTCCATCTCTCACTGCAAAGTATGGCGTCATGATCTATCATGCATATTATCTGTATTTAGAGGAGCTCTGGCGCTAATAGCGCATTCGTATTTCGAACCAAAATACCAACAAGAGAAATACATGGACCCAAACGGCATTCGTAGGTAAACAGGCAGGTACAGCTTAAATCGTCAAAAAGGGCATCAACACACTACACGGAACCGCGCGAGAGGTAGGAGCACGAGGAGCTGGAACGCAAAGGGAGAGGGGGTACTGTACAAGTAGAATATACATAGGCAGGAAACGGGGAGGGGGAGTGTCTGTCCAATAAAGCGCAAGACAGCCTCATCCAAGAAATAAAAATAAAAGCAGTAAACAAGCAGTACTTATCATCCTTTACTCCGTCCTCTGTCGCTTTCCATCTCGCTCACCCTCACCCTCTGCACCGCCATCACCCGCTGTCGTACCGTCCGCATTGTCCGGGCTCCGTCTCTTCTCAGCAGTTGGCGCTGCGCCACCATCCTTCTGCCCGATATCCCGCATTCCGCGCAGGACCTCCAGCTCGTTCTCTAGGCGCTGCCGCGCGATGCGCTCTTCCTCCCACATGCGCTTCACCTCCTCGAGCTGCGCCTGTAGGTCGCCCATCGCCTGGTCCATAAGCAGCTTCTCGAGGGTCCACTTCTCGATATTGCGCGCCTCATTCTCCTTGAGGTGATGGATGTACTGCACAGCGCGGGACAGAATAGCACCCTTGGCTTTCTCCCCCGACCCGTTGGGGACAATGCGGCCGAGCTCGTTAATTCCCTCATTGATGTTCCCACGTCGGCGACGCTCGACTTCTTTCTGTTGGCAGGGATGGTATCAGTCAGTATTGGGGGTAAGCCAAAGAGGAGGCACTAACATGGTTGTCCTTCCTCTGCCGACTCCATTCATCGCTTCCCATTGTAGCGCTCCGTCCTCCTCGTGAACGACCTCCGGTCGATGTAGTAGGGGTCGTGGAGTTCGGTGCAGCGCCGCTGTCAGACTTCCCCTGAGAGACGGGTGCTCCGTTATTCGTGGCCTGCGACTCGTCCCTCTGCATCTGCTGTTGATCCTCTGGGCGGGCAGCAGGGGCAGCCTGCATCGCGACAGCGCTCAATTGTCCAAGGTTCGGGGGACCTCTGGGATGGGAAGATGGACCCGGATCGTTGATGCCAGGTAGGCCACCCGTGTTAGGTGTAGGGTAGAGCTGGAACTGCGGCGCCTGAGCGAGGTTGGATAGCGTTTGGGCAGCATCTTCCTTGAGGTTGCCCTGTCCTAGGTCGCTGAGCTGTTAGAGAGATAAGAAGTGATTAGTCTATGGTTCAACCATTCCGAGAAGTAGGCGGAAGAGTGGATTGAGAATGTGGTTGAGCGTATAGTAAGGACACCACGTCCCGCATTTCCCGTGACTGTTGTCGAACGCGCTCGTGCTCACTGTCGCGAGCGGTGACGGTCACGTGTAGGTCAATTAATGCAACGATATGTGCTTTCGAGCGCAATGACGGGACATCTTAAGGCAAAGGTGTCCAGCAGGAAACTCCGAAAGGAAACGATACATGCATGCGAATCTCAACATAGATTGAGAAAACCCACCTTGCCGAATACTCCAGGAATATTTCGTAGAAGTGCGAGGAGCTGGTTCTGATCCAAGCCCGAGACCTGGAGATTCTGCATGTCGCCTTGGTTGAGATTCGTGGGGAGCACGGAAGGCCCTTGCGATGCTTGAGGGGGCGCTGCTTGGGACATGGTGGGATCGTGGTTGCCGGGGGCGGAGGGAGCCATTGGAAGTAGATTTGGGTGGGCCTAGAGCTTAAATTGTGCTGATAAACGGGATATAGGCCTGCTAGAGATGCAGGAAGGCCTTTAATATGGATGTGCTGCAAGATATCCTGGTGGTGGTAGGTGTTGAGAGTGCTCGGATAAGCCTCGAACGTGTTACTGCTTGTGTATCGGCGCAGAAAAATCGTAAATGTGCTGAATATACGTTATAAATCGGTGTTTAACTGGTTGATATGATTGGCAGGGGCCAAGCTGGGCTCAGCAGTGCTGCTGGAGACGAGCTTGGGGACGAAGAGAGGGGGCAGGTGGGGTCTGGGACGTGAAGGTCACGACGGTCGTGATCACAAACCCTGTGACCTGGCAAGTCATCAATATTTTCTAGCCGCTCCCACGCCACAGCAGAACAGTCATGTGGCTTTACCTGTGTGATCCGGTGCCGGAATGCCGGTTCGCCGACCCCTCGCCCCCACGCTCATGGCTTTCACCTTGCAGTCACCCTTCCAACTTTGCTCGCTGCTGCTAAATACATATTCTGCTAAACTGCATCTCGTCGACCTGGGGGTGTTCCCCCCGAAATGTAGGTCATGCTGGCCGCTCTGTTTTATGGGCGCCAGGGTGGATCATAGCTTGTAAAGCCCGCGACTCTTCTGGTCGTCAATCTCCCCGCTTCGGCGTGTCTGGGATCGTGGTTATCCGAAGCTACAAGCAGCCCCAGTGGGTTTTCTCCGATGGAGAGCCAGTCACATATGCTCGCAAGGATGCTCTATTGAAACAAGCAACTGGTTGTCGCTCTTTGCATCTTATCGTCTAGCTTATCAGAGCATCATGCCACTTGAACTCGTGAACTCCGATCCATTCCAACATATTCGGGCCTTGCTAACCGCTCTTGTCTCCTTGCAGAACCTTCCGCTTCATTCTACATGGCGCCCGCTATCCTGTATACGGTCACATGCTTCCGGAAATTCCACAGGCAAGATCATAGCCACTTCTAACCCTTGAAACTAGCCAATCATACTATAGGGCTTCTCAAATTTTCTGGTAACGTATTCAGTCGTGAAGCTTTCACCTGGACACTTGGACAGTGGATTGACGAAGATGGGTATTAATTCGTTCCAATGTTTTAACGACTCGGTCATTTCACTATTCGCTTGCTTCTGCAGGTATTTATTGGACCGGTACGTATGTATATCATAACTTCTGATTCGCTTTATTTCCCTCAATATTTATTGACGGAACGCATGGCAAATAGATGAACTTTATAAGCTCAATATCAGCTTTGGGTATGCTTACTTACGAGCTACTTTATTCTGCATATAATTAGCGTCGTACGGAATGTATTTGCAGGATTTCAACTGTCGACACATAATGGCACTATTCATGCTAGAAAGGTTGTTAACCTACATCACAAACTATTATTCCTTTCAACATACTTGGCTAACATTAGCTTCCGGGGAGATGTTCAACAGCATCTTATACTGTAAGCACTTAGCATCTGTATGGTACAAACAGTAACGCGTAACACTAATCTTGTTGTGTATGTAAAATGTTTGATACCACGCGTAACTCCTTCAATGTTGGTAACGCCAGAAGCATTGATGAATTTTTTTTATCGAGGATATACCTATATTTTGCGCTCTGGCCTAACGGCTGGTTTATTAATTTAAAAAAAATTAACGTATAATGCACCTTATGTTGGTAAGCTCTCCAACAATCACGATTTAACGCGCATCCTCAATTTGTACCATAGAGATACTTGCAGTATTACGAGTGCCTCCTATTCAAGAGCGTATTTAATTATCGTCAATATACACCATACCTCTAAGATTAGGATGCGATACGGATCTGGCCCTGGTAGTGATAATTTTCGATTATTTTTCTATCGTCGTCCACTATTCCGAGAAAATAAAAATGAGTAGCCATCTGTCAACTTAATAAATGACTACGTCGCTAAATGCATAAAACAAGAGCCGGAAATTGGAAGGAGGTTTTGTGTAAGCATATCCAGGCGAAGCAATACTGAATTGCCATTCTCTGTTGAAAAATAGTAAAATTCGGTGTGACTTTAGCAAATGCCACAAGTTAAAACATACTCATGTCCTAGAATTAGGACATATTTGTGCACCTGTACATTGTATATCTATTTCCTTCCCAGTAAAAGCATATTGAGTATACTTCAGCTCATTGTTATGTATATATATATGCATTCATCCTTTAGTAACCCTCGATAGCTCAGTTGGAAGAGCGTGGGACTGTAATGGTTAACTGATCATCCCGAGGTCACTGGTTCGAACCCGGTTTGAGGGATTGCCCGATTGCTATCAGGTCTTTTTCTTTTAATGATGAAAGTGTTTACAATTTGGGAGCCTCCTTTATTTGCCTAAGTTTGATGCAAATGCCCTTGGCACTTGACCAGCAACGAGGAAGTTGCGTTTTATTCAAGGTCTGTTGCACTGATGAACAACCGGTGACACGCTACTTCTCCCAGAACCCACAGAGCGTCTTCAGAATGGAGCACAAGTCTACAGAAATAGCCCGTGAAAACTCGAACAGGGGAAGCGACACGCGTGCCCCAACGGACGACTTGCGCCGTGACAGCGAGAAACCTAATCCCTACCCCTACCCTGTACCCAAACCTGAAAGTGAAGTATAGCTATATGTCCATTATTTGGGTTCAAAAGCTAATACTATACCAAGTAGGATGGTATGCCCTGGCGCTGCGGTGATCCTTTCCAGCATTCTGTCCCGGATCCCGGTGGAGATCCTTGGGGTATCTGTCTTCGCCTTTCGAGTGAGCATGACGAGAAAAACTGCGATGCATGGCGAGAAGAGGTCGATAAGTTGTTGATTTTTGTAAGTAGGACTCTCAAATATCTGTTAATATACTCGACTAACTCAACCTGTTCTACAAGGCCGGTCTTTTCTCTGCAGCTGTCACAGCCTTCACCATCGAATCGTACAAGATGTTACAAACAGATCCCCAAGATACTGCAGTCCAGTTACTCGCTCAGGTTGTTGCGCAATTAAATACGATTAATGGGCAGAATTCGACGTCGGCACTGAGCCCCACCGAGGCTTTAGCACCTTCGGACCTGAACAGCTCAGTTGTGCGGATCAACATCTGCTGGTTCCTCAGCCTCACCCTAAGCCTCACCACTGTCCTCATCGGAATTCTGTCTATGCAATGGCTGCGCGAATACGAGCGCAGTGTGAATCTCTCCCCTAAAGATGCCATTGCTCTGCGGCAAATGCGATATGAGGGCTTTCTCCGCTGGCACGTCACTAGTATCCTACGTGGGCTCCCGCTCCTCCTGCAGGCCGCACTCATCTTCTTTTTCGCCGGCCTCCTCGATCTCCTGTGGCAATTGGACGTACATGTTGCCGCCGCAGTCACTGTCGTGGTCGCGTTAACTATGATGTTTCTAGTCGCGACAACCGTGCTGCCGACGCTGCAGTACTTGTTCACCCGTGACCGTCATTTCCGGGTACCACAGTGCCCATATAAATCCACCCAGTCGTGGGCCTTCCATCGGCTTGTCCTCACTCTCCTCGCCCTGGGCGCACAGATCGCCCGTTACCTCCACACGAATCCCCGCTATCAGCGACGCGCCATATACGAGCGCCTGCTGCGCCTCCCCGACTGGCTTCACTTTGATGTGTATCTCCTCCAGCTACGGGATGCCGGGGCCATTACTGGGGACGGCGAGCCTATGCAGCAGCACGCGCTCGTCAGACATGACGTCGCGCGTGGGCTTGCCTGGACTGCCGACACCTTCGTGCAGAGTGCGAGCGCCGTACATGCCGTTGTGCACTGCTTGCGCGATCTGCGTTGCGATGACGTCGTAGCTGCACTGGAGGTGCTCCAGCATGGTTCCGTCGTGTCCTTATGGCGGCTTCCGGACACACTGCGCAAGACGGTCGACGACACTGTACACATGGATGTTCTCTGCGCCCATGCTCTAGATCATCTGTGCTATAGGAACGGACAACTTCGGCCAGCGCTGGCTCGCCATCGGTTCGAGCTGTACGTGCGGATAAACGAAGCTATCCGTGGCCGTTTTCCCACTGGACTGGAGTGCCCGATCCGTTATACAGAAGTGCAAGTTATCCTCCCCGGTTCGTATAAATCCGTCCATATCTCTTTCCCAAAATATTAGTTACTCATTTACCAATGTAACGCTTTCCAGAATTCCAGATCCAAGTCCTCCAAGGCATCGCTTCCCTCTTAGCCTACACTAGCTCTGAGAGCGATCTCTCGGCCGCTTGGTTAATCACTGAGCGCATGCTAGGCGCCAAAGATTCACAACAAACAATACCGTTGTCCTCTCAGGTCCAGGTTGCTTTGGCGGGCTTCTTCGCTGCCCAAGTACAATGGATATTCCATTCCCGGAGTACCGAGATCAAGCACGGACGCACGACAGACTGTCTCCAGCACATGACGTTGTTCTGCTACAGGGGTCAGCAAATGTATCATACCTTACGAAGCAGGTTCCCGCTGGCGCTGCCATGTTTTTTGACCCTGGTGCAAAGTGCGAATAAGAGCGCCACAGAGATTGGATACCCGGAGTACTGGACGCCGTGGGCGTTGCGCCAGTGGCAGGATTTCGTGGCTAGTGTTTTTCCAGAGATTATTTCACCCGAGCTTGATGCTCAGCGATCTGATGCAGTGGAACTAGGATAGGGATTCAGTACTACGATTTTGGCACCGGAGATAAATAGAGTTTTATCTCGTTGTCGTCGCACTGTATCTGTATATATAGAGTTTTGTTTACATTCCTTCATGCTCCCATCGTAGGGTTCCTATTTCATCCTTTTTCCGAGCACACTGACGACAAATAAACCTGACATGGATTGTGCTCAGAGCCAGTCCAATCCCTGTGATCTAACCTATTTGAGAGTGCACGCTTTATACCGAGTTCTATATAGCCGGAGCAAGCTGACCACTTATTCATCAATTTTCTTCTTCCCAACCACTTTGAACTACTCATAAATCACAGGCCCTTCGCCATGAAAGCTAACTTCTTCCACAAAGCTCCCAACACCACTGTGAATAACAGCACTTTCAGTCCAATTGGCAGAAGCCAGGCTAGAGCATACTCAGATCTGGGACAATCAGAAAATGCACTGAAGCTGAATGTTGAGGCCCTGGATTTGAGAAGGCAAATCCTTGGTCCTGAGCATCCTTATACACTCAGTAGCATGGGAAATCTAGCCAAAATATACTCAGATCTGGAACAGCCACAGAAAGCATTGGAGTTAGAAGTGGCATCCAAGCACATTTATAAGTAAAGGTTGTCTACCTCATATTCAGCAGTGGGGCAGAGAGAAAAGGCATTGGAGTTGGAGATTGAAGTACTGAAGGCCTAAAAGAGAGCTTTGGGTCCTGAACATCCCAACACATGTCTAACCTGCCAGAACATATTCTGACATGGGCTATTCTGAGAAAGGACTTGATGTAAAGGTTGCAGTTTTTGAAGCATGCATGAGGGTACTTGGTCCTGAACATCCAGACACACTAACAAGCATGGAATACCTGGCTAGACAATACTCAGTTGAGGGATTGGCATCAGAAAGAAAGATAGGTGTCACATTCCATATATGGAAGTGTTTCTACCGTGTCACCGCAACAACGACTGCTCTATTCCAGCGACGGTCAACCTTAAGCTTGATTTCGCATGAACTTAGCTAGCAGTAGGGCACGCGTCATTTCACCTGCGCACTACTGACGTATGTTATAAAATATATAGACACCCTTCCTAGCTCAAAGCAAAAGCGCGAAAAAAGTCCACTGAACCATGTATTAAAATAGTGCAACCATGTACTGCAAGCGACGTAGTCAAATGAGTGCTCAATTCCTTTTCTTATCCGACCTCCACGCGTGAGAAACCCCAGAATGTGCATAAGCAAGACGACCGAATGAATGGACGAAGGCTTAAGTTAAGGGTTTGACGCCAAGGTTCATGCGAGCACATAGAAAGACTGTAGATTAATCCGCGCGTTTATTTGACACACCCCCCGTCGCCTCATTGTACTTCGTTGCAAGGCGGTCGAACTCGGCGGCTTGTTGCGAGGCTTGCTTCTTCAGGGTTTCTGCACCGTACGTTTCGTCAGATGCGGGCTCGATGACAGGAAGGGGAGGTGGGTGCTACGCACCAAAATCGCGCTCCTTCGCCTCTGAGGCAGCGAGCTTCTTCTTGAGGTCTGCAATCTGCTTATTCGCGTCTTCGGTCTGGGCGCCAGTGCCCCGCGAGGAGGTGGCGGTCTGCTTCTTAGTGTCAGTACTGACGCGTGAAGAAAAGGGAAGGGGATGGGGAGGGGAAATGTAAGGAAGTGCTTACCGCCTTCTTGAGCTTGGCGTACTCTTCTTGCGTGTGGATGAGGTCGAGCATGATGTAGAAAGTGCGCGTGAGGACGAGGGAGAGGAAGAGGCAGAAGCCGGTGAGGTATACATTGCGTTGGGAGCTATGGTGAGGAGAGGTAAAGGGAGAGGATTAGTAGGCAAGGGCTTGAGGAAAGGGAAGGGAACGTACTAGAATTTACGCGCGGCAAAGTTGGTCTCAGTGCGCGCGTCGGGCATGGCCTGGTGCCCACTCTTGGCGAGCTGCGACTCGGCGGTGACGCGGAACATGCGCTGGAGGGCGTCCGCGAAGAGAATCGCGACGAATCTATCCAGTACGTCAGAAGGTGTCACACGAGGAGGGATAGGGGACGGACATGAAGGATATCTTGAGCGCATACGCGAGCTTGGCGATGATGGGGGACTCGGAGAGGAAAGAGAAGAGCTTTTTGCGGACGGTGTAGGGGAGGGGGGCGACAAGGAGGCAGAACGTCACCATCTGTGTGTGGGGTGGTTAGCGGTAGGCGCGCGCAGGAGACGAGGAGACCCACCTCCGACGCCAGGAGCATGAACGTGAGTGAGTAGCTGCAAGACTATTAGTTTATGGTGCTTCTATGATAGGGGAGGACGTACTAGATAGTCATGGTGAAATGAAGGAGGATGAGGGAATGCAGATGTGTGCAACGAACGAGCAGCACCGCAGTTTTGAACGACGCCGCCTGGCTGCCCTGGCTGACGTCACATCTAGACACGTCTGGAGCCGCACCGGCCCACAGGGTCACGCCCCCGAACCGAACCGACCCGTGACGGTGACGCAAGCGCGACGCGTCAACCGCTCGCTCGCCGCTAAATACTAGATCTCCGCGAGCATCAGTGCTGCTTATTATCTTTCACTCCCTGCCCCCATCGAGCCCCAATGGCGCCTCTCACCGTCCACGTAAAACATGCTGGCAAGACGTACGACGTCCAGCTCGACCCGGATCTGCCCCCCAATGCGTTCAAGGAGGCCATCTACCAGGCCACCGGCGTCCCCGTTGATAGGATGAAGGTCATGGTCAAAGGAGGCGTTCTGAAGGTGCGCTGTCTGATTTAGTTTCTACTATGAAGTATTAACATCTTTTTTTACCCGGTAGGACGATACCTCATGGAAGAAAATCGCGCCCAAAGCGGTGGGTCTCTCATAGGCTCCTTCAACGGACGCAAGTATTCTAAGGTGATATTACGTTACAGGGCCAGTCATTCATGGTCATTGGCGCTGCGGGCGAACTGCCGAAGCCCCCAGAGAAGCCGATCGTGTTCTTGGAAGGTGCGCCACGCCCAGAGCTCTCACCACGCTGAACTATTCACTCATGAGATGTTGTAGACATGGATGATTCGGAGCTCGCGGAAGCGGTGTGTCTCTTCTTTCCCTGGTATCATTGGGTCGGGTGCTTATAATATTGGCAACGATAGCTCGCAAAACCGGTAGGATTGACAAAGTACGTATGTCCCATATCATCGTCTATGACATTGCTAATGCTACTCCCCCGATTATAGCTTAGGAAACACATGCTACATGAACGCGACTGTGCAAGCCATGCGCGCCATTCCAGAACTACAGGTCGCCCTCAGCGCGTATGTGCTTCTCTTCTCTTCTCCTTCCCATTCGCATCTCATTCCGTTTCACTTCGCCCGTAACTCACCCACCTCTCCCCTCCAGCCCCGCCCTTCAGTCTGAAACACCCCTCCCCGGCGCGCTGCGGGACCTCTACCATAACATGTCCCGCACGACGGACAGCATTACGCCAATGGCATTTTTACAAATCTTACGACAGGTGCGGGCTTTCTACCATCATTAAGGATGCTAATTCCGATATGGTTACTGCGAATACAGGTGAACCCCCAATTCGCCGAACTCAGCCGGAGCGGAAAGAGCATGCCCGGGATGGCAGGTTACGCCCAACAAGGTATATCCTTCATCCTACCCTATTTATTCCATTCCCAAAAACACTAACCCCCCTCCCTCTTTTAGACGCAGAAGAATGCTACAACGCGATCTTGCACACACTGCGCAACGTGCCTGGGCTCAGCGACGCCGGTGCGGCGGGGAGCGAGGTGCAGGCGGCAGTGGGAGGGAAGAAGTTTGTGGAGCAATATTTGATGGGAGTTATGCGGCGGGAGTGAGTGCTTTCATTATTCGTGTTAGAGGGGTTTCGGGTTTTTTCGGGGATGTTCTTTGGAGGGAGGGGGGGGGGGTTGCGTTTGCGTGGGTGTAAGGTTCGGGATGGCATGGGAACGAAAGAGGAGGTGCCGCTTTTGGAGGGACTTGTGCTCTTTGACCTTCGCGGTTAAGTACTGGTCGTGTCTGCACCACGCTTGACCTTCTTTGACTGTCTTTTCTTGCCCGTCATGGTTTTCGCGCTTCCAGCCTGCTTTACCATTTTGCACTCATCCTCCTGCACTCCATGCCTTCACAGCACTTTCTCATCGTGTCTCAGCCCTGGCTTTCTTTTCGTAATTGCCTGGCATCTCTTCACGCCTCCGCTGGCTTCCTCTTTATAACTCGGCCCCAATTTGTTGTACTTCCAACACTCTTCATCGTGCCTCTACCTCGGTTTCCTTTCATACTTCAGTCTTTTTCTTCGTTATTTTCTTCCTTTTCCTCTTCCTCCCCTCTCCCTTCTTCCGTTTTCGTTACCGGAAGCAAGATCGCCCACTGACACATTTCGTCATTTTCCTCCAGACTCCGATGCGACGAGGCGCCTGAAGAGCCGCCCACAGTGAGCAAGGAACAAGTGCTCAAGATCGAGTGCAACATCTCCATCACGACGAACTATATGCTTTCGGGGATTCTGAGCGTGCGTCTCCCTACCTTCTTCCCTCGCTTTTCCCTCTCCTCTTACTCTCTATCACTGCTATGCTGTTAATGGCAATTGATTAACTGAGTTCCGTCATTCTTTCATTAGTCCCTCGACACGAAGCTGGAGAAGAACTCGCCTAGCCTCGGGCGGCAAGCAGTGTACAGCCAGAAGTCGCGCCTAGCCCGCCTCCCGGGATATCTCACGGTGCATATGGTTCGCTTTGCGTGGCGTGCGGATATCGGAAAGAAGGCAAAGATTATGGTACGTGTTGGCCTTTTGAATTCCTTTCTCTCTCCAGCTGTTTGCGGCATTCTCTGTTCTCCTCACACGGTCTTTTCCTGTGATGTCTTTCTAACCTATTCTACATTTCCGCTTATCCCTTCTTATCCTCTCTATCTCTCATACTCTCATCATTCACCGAACAAATACTGACTGTCCTTACAGCGCAAAGTGAAGTTCCCCACTGAGTTCGACGCGGTCGATCTCGTGACCGATGAGCTCAAAAACAAGATCCTGCCCGTCAGTCGGAAACTGAAGGAGGTTGAAAAGGAGCGCGGTGAGCGCAGAAAGGTCCGGAAGCGCACCAAGGCCAAGGTCGCTTCTTCTTCCTCTTCCACGACGCCAGCGCCGACACCGGCCGCTGGTGGGGACGTGGAGATGGCTGATGCGTCTGCACCTGCTGCTGCCACGGTGACGGCAGCGGCAGATGCACCCACGGAAGGCGAGGCGAAGGAGAAGGGCAATGCGGAGGGCGGTGAGCTGGAGGATGAGCATGTGTACCGCGAGAAGGAGGTCACGGAGCTCGAGGCGCTTGTGGACCCCGAGTTGAAGGCGGATGTGGGGTGCAGCGTGACGGGGCTGTATGATCTTGTCGGTGCGTGTTTCTTCCCTTGTATCCTCTATCTGCCCTATTCTCTTGCTGATACATGAAAAAATGCACACAGCTATCATCACACACAAAGGCGCTGCCGCTGACGCTGGGCACTACATCGGGTTCGTGAAGAAGAGCGTCTTCCACGCCGCGAAGGGCACGGCTTCGCCTGTCACAGAGGGCGTGAGCGCACAGCTAGAGCTAGACGAGGACGATGAGGACTGGTACAAGTTCGACGATGACAAGGTGTCGGTGTTCCCGAAGGAGAAGCTGGCGACACTCGATGGGGGCGGGGAGGATTCGTCTGCGTATGTGCTACTATATAGGACCAAGCCGCTTGCATGAATTTGGCGAGTTGTGCAGCGGAGTGTTTGATAGCTGGATGTAGAAGTATTGGTGGTTGGTAAGGAAGAAAGTTTAGATATTCTTTATGGAAGTAACTACTTGATTGCTTTTGTCGAGATTGTATGAATATGAATGCTTTACGAGTAGGAATGTGGACAAAGCAAAGATGAAGATATCTATAATGATAGGTTTGGAGTGAAAAGATTGAGTTATTACTGCAGTAGAAACTGAGATGCAAATAAATTGGTTACAGAGGTTTGTACTTCGTTCAAAGCATATCATGAACCAATATTACAAGCGCCATACACCACCGAAAAGAGAAACTGCAGAATGAAAATAAAAATAGAACATTGTGTATGGTACTAGGAAATTCGATGGTTCTGTGACACAGCCATAGTAAATTTGGTTACTATAGAGGACTTCACAAAATTCTTCACTCACATAAAGATGTCAATGTATTCAAATTCCTCCCGAAGTCATTGAAATCACACTTTATATTACATTGTGCTATTTCTGTTTCTCTTCATGCCATAGGTTTATTTTATTTGCTCTTTTTTCTGCAATTGCTTGCAAAGGTTTTAAGCAATGTCCTTCTTTCCCAATGCAGAATAAATCTCAGCCAGATTTTCCATACTCTGGAGTTGTCATATCCCATTCATCCCCAAGTTCAACTCCTCAAAATTTCCATGCATCTTGGCATATCCCTAATATTTTCCTAGAATCTCCTGGATGAGTTATTCATCTCAGCCCAAGTTGACCTCTGTGTCTCTGCTATTCTCTGAGCTCTTTCAGTATTTACTATCTCTTCTTATGTCATCTCCTGCCTCTATACACCTTGTATTAGTTTCAGCCACAGTTCTCCACCACAACATACTACTATGCTCCTTGTACTTGTATTATGACTCCTTGCCAAGGAGACTCTGTCATATATAAACTCCTGTACTCTCCTCAGTTTGTTAATTGCTTAATTGCAATACACTTCCTCACAATAATTCTACTCCTGAATTATCAGTTAACTCAGTTCCTCATCTCCTCACTCTTATCTCCTTCTCCCTCTGTCATGTCCAAAGAACTTCTAGTAAGTCCAAATGCTTTCCTGGGACTTCCCTGCTAACTCCTACATCTGAAATCCAGGACTTTAGGATTGAGGAGGGTGTAGTATAAGCTAAAGCCAAATTCTGACCCCTCTGTCAGTATTTGTCACTGAACCTCCATCTCAGCATCTCCAGTCTTTCTCCAAAATTTTCTGTTCCCATACTCAGTGGTTTCCTTTTCATCTTCTAGCATCTTGTAAATCAGCTTCCTTTCTGAAAATATGCCCTCTGGTTTGGATTTTGACAGGAGTGTTTGAGGATGCTCAGGACCAAGTATCCTCTTTTCATGCATTCAGTACCTCAATAGACAAGTCCAGTGCTCTCTCAATCTGCCCTGGATGTAAGGCTATGTTAGCCCAATTTCCCATGCTCAACAGAGTGGATAGATGCTCATGTCATATCCTGTTTTGCACCAAGTCATTTCCCTGGCAGCTCTGTACTCATATTTTTGAGCTCTGGACATCTACATTCATCTCCAGTCAACTTCTCAATCCTTCTCAATTACTCTGGACATTGTTTCACTAATTTTAACAAGTCCATCTCTGGTCATCTCTGTTATGCTCTGCTTATCTCTGTATTTGCTCCTATCTCTCCTATCTCTGATTATATCATCCATAATTCTTTCTTTATCCTTTCATCTTAGTATTAATTTTTATCATTTACTTGTATCCTCTCTGTGATGTTTCAGCCACACATCTCAGCCACCATTACTCTGCTCCATTACCTGACTCCCTGCCAAGGAGCCCCTGCTCCTGTATATAAACTCTGATACTCTCTGTATTAGTTCTTCAGTTGGTTAATTGCTATATTGTGATCTCTCTGCCTTTTTCTCAGTCTCAGTCTTTGCTCTCTTACTTCTCATCTCTTTATACTTCTGTTGTGACAAAGGATTATCTCCTAAGTCCAAATCTTTGCTCCAGACATCTCTATTAACTTCTACATCTGAAATCTAGGACTTATGATTGAGGAGAGTGTAGCTTCTTATAAGCTGAAGCCAAGTCCTGACCCCTTTGCAGTGTTTCATCACTGAACCTCCACTTCAGCATACTCTCCAGTTTTCATACCAGAGATTTGTTTCCCACACTCTGGCAATCTCTGTTCATCCTTTCCTGAATTTTGTATTCATGTTCCCATCCAGAAATACACCTCTGGAGATGGTTCTTGATACCCTCCCCCTGTCCTATTTGAGCCTGATTAGACTGTTGGACTCTGATCAGACTTGTCAACTTGCACACAAAGTAAACAAACTGATCAGAGTCCAATCAGAGCCCAACAGGAATCTGATGGGAGTCCAGTTAGAGTCTGATAGGAATAATTTCTTAAACTTTCAAAGTTAAATAAAAGTGCATAAAAGATTGCTTTTCAATAGAATTGAACCCTCAACCTCTGCATTTTAGCTCAAATAAGCATTTTTAGAGTGATATAACCAACTATGCCATTAGTTCATTGAAAATTATGCACTACATAGTTATCATATTAAGACAGTGATACACCTGGAGCAATTCTAAGCCCTAAAATTCTGACAATTTTGGTTTTACTGCTAGATCTGTGACAAAGGGGAAGTCTAATATCTACAGTAGAATTATTTAAAACCAGGAAACCCTAAGTACAGAGGAAAGTGGAGCCAGCTAGTGTAAAGCCAAGCTGGGAGTGCAGCAGTACTATATGTATCACTCAATATCTGGGACTCAGACAGAGCTAAAGCAGCTAAACTGGGCTTGAGAGTGTCTATAGCCAAGCCACACAGCTGAGTTGAGACAGCAGTGTTTCTTTATTTGGCAACAGGTGAAATGCATAACATGGACACATAGTGCACCTAGTGGAAACATGGGCAAATCTAGTAGGCAGGAACACTGTCACAGTAACAGTTGATGAGCAGGTTGCATGATAGTAAGGAATAAAATAGAATAAGAGGACCTATCAAAAGGAGAGAGGTCTTAGGCCATGATTTGATAACAGACCCAAAATCTGAAAGTAGTGGGGTACCCTGGCCTGTTTGAGGTTCTGAGAAAGTGTGTCACAAACCAAACTGGAGGCATCCCGGAGGTCACATGATTTGCAAGTCCTGAGGATGGAACAAGAACAAAGTACCGAGGTGTAACTCGGAGGGTGCCTGAATAATTTGGAGGTGCAAGGACATAACCCTGCAGGGACCAGGACTTGGCTTCAGCTTATAAGAAGCTGCACCTTCCACAATCCTATGTCCTGAATTTAGATGAAGATGTTAGTGAATGGTAAAGTGACAAAGTTGCAACTCAGGAGGTTCCTTCATTGCAACATTGGAGGCAAACTGAGAGCAGAGAGCAAGTAAGGAGTAGAGGGAATTGTATATGCAATTTACAAACTGAAGTACACTACTGAGAGTACTTCAACTTAAATACTAACTATTGAGTCTTGGCACTAAATGCCAAAAGGAAGTGATAAGAGTAGCAAGGCTTGGAGGTGCTCCCATGAGGCAAGTACATGTGGAGACCTCTGAGAGAATGTAGTGAGAACAATAAGACTAAGCAAGATAATGGAATGGAAAGGGTCATGTGGATATATCATAAGGAATGAGACCATAAGGTGAATACAATATGAGGAAATGATAATGGAGATTAAGAAAGATAAGAATGAAGATAATGGAGCATATGAATGAAGTATGAAAAAAGGTTCCAATAATGTACCAAGGTATTGCCGAAGTCTCCTGGAGGTCAATGTGTATGCTTCTGGAGGTTGTAGTGACTTCCAGAGGCTCAACTTAGTGTTGTGAATGGGATATGACAAAGTGTGAGCTAATAAGAAAATGCTCCAGAGATGACACTGACAGGTGAGTAAATACTGCTAAACATTCTATCTACAGTAGCAGTGTCCAAGTCAGGAGTGAACTGAGATACAGATTAGTGACAGGTCTAAAATTAGAAACCAGGAAAGAGATAAAAACTTGAGGACCAGTAAAAGAAAAGTAACAGGGATTCTGCCCCTGTTCTTGCACACAGCAATCTGCAGTGACAAGCCTTTCAGCTCCTGTGAATGCTAAGTTTGAGTATATGAGCTGCCCTTATTTGGTTTGGAATTAGATAGTCTAGCTAGCACTAGATTCCTGAGAGCAACAACCAATTATTACATATCTTGAGAGTCCACAGAATAGGGAACAACAAGATTAAGTCACAAGGACTCAGTCCTGAGTGTTTCAAAGTTATCTGAGAAGTCTGAGGGACAGGAAGACCATTCCTTGAGACTTATTTAATTTAAAAAGTGCAAAATCTGGAGAATGGAAGACCATCTCCCAGAAATTGCATTCTAAAGACAGAAGGAAGACCACTGTCTTGCAACAACATGGGAAAGGAAGACCATTCCACATAGTATTAGAGAATTCATTGTATTTTGCAAGGGAAAAAAGACCACCCTTGGGAAAAATGTCAATTATAAAGAGTAGTATAACCTGCTACTAGAATAAGTTGGCTTTAGCAGCTCTTAGAGACAGGAAGACTGTCTCAATGATCTCTGAAACTGGGTCAGTGGAAAGAAAGGCCACCCACTGCACCTAGCTAGGAGTCTGCCAGACATTATTACATGTTTTCATTGAGTATTTAGAGTCACTTCTCAAATATATCTCTTTTCAGACTTGCCCCCCCGAACTTAATAAGGCAGAAAAGTTTGGTGCAGAGTCATAGCAATTAGTATTGTGATTTCTACACTACAGACATAACTCCCTTTTCAACAGTATGATAGGTGTATATAAAAATTAAGTTTCTCCTCACACAGATATTATATAAGTATAATTATTTTACTAATATATGTGTAAATTTACTATCTAAATATTTGAAAATTTTTTATCATTGTACCTAATTTTTAAATAATATTTTAAATAAAATAAATCAAAATAAATCCTAAATTGAATAAAATAATTTGTGTAAAAATAAATTTTAATTGAGAATTGAATTTTAACATGTTTATATAAGTAAGCATAGATCATAAAATCTATATATAGGGCACAATGTAATTAATATTGTGCACCTGTTAGCAATTAGCAAGTATAGAACATTTTGAAATAAACTTTGCATGGGACTATAGCTCAGTTGGATAGATCATATTTTTTTTATTTTATGTAAGGTAAATAAAGTTTAATTCCCACTGCTACAGGAAATATTTGCTGAGATAAATGTGTCTGATTGGAGTCAATTCTGATTGAAACATCAGATTCTGACCAAAATCTTAGAGCTGAGATTGGACTCCAATTGGACTGAGATGGTAGCTCACTCAAATTGCCATCTTAGTCTAATTAGAGTCCAATTGGAGTTCAACTGGAGTCTGACAGTCTGATTGGAGTTTTATTGGAGTCTGATAGGGTCTGAGGGAGATGATAAAGATCTCAGATCAGATACAAGTCTTTGACAGAATCTCTGAGAGTTGGGCTTAGCATTACTCTCAAATATGATTCAGGTTCAGTGTCACAAACTGTCTCCAGAGGTGAAAGTGTCACAAACCAAACCGGAGGCATCCCAGAGGTCACGTGATTTGCAAGTCCCGAAGATGGAACTAAGACAGAATACCAAGGTGTAACTCGGAAGACACCTGAATGAGTTAGAGGTGCAAGGACATAACCCTGCAGGGACCAGGACTTGGCTTCAGCTTATAAGAAGCTGCGCCTTCCACAATCCTAC
>JASFDE010000230.1:0-23019 GCA_036937135.1 Nidula niveotomentosa | reverse complement strand
AGAGTTGCACTGCAGAACTGGGATCAAGCATTGCATACCAGGGGGTCCAGGGGGCTTGCCCCTGGCAAGCCATGTCCCATGCCAAAAGCCTGCAAAGCATTAGGAGTGCAGCAACTTTTGTGTGGGCTGTAGACACAGGTCTAAGGCTTGTTTGAATTCAAAAGTCAATGGTTTGGGAAATAAATAGATGCAATTATGTAGTGACAAATGATCTCTGGTTAAATGGACCTAGATAATGACAGGCACAAAAGTTACTTATGCTGATGTCAAAGACCTCTCCAGAATGATTTTATCGGGATAAATCATGATTTTTTCCACTCAGTAAGTACTCAAGCTCCACAGCCATAATCAGTAGGCACCAAGAGTTTGGCTCTGCCTCTGGAATCTTGCCTAAGACAGACGCAGGACATCTTAGCAAGCATTGTATTCATGGACAGCTGTGGTCCAGCACTCTCAGTTTCCCAACACATATGGACTTGTATGTGGTGTTTTTTTTTTTCATTACTTGTGAGTACAGTCATCCAATGGTTAATGTTACAACACCACTGATTGTTACACTTTGTAAGTAAAATAACTCCACCAAAAATCTATACTTTTTGATGAAACAAATTATCCCTGTGATTTGTACATACTTCGAATAACCTAATAAATTTTTGTAGCAAGCGAGCAGAGGTTGATTATGGAGCAGCTAGCTCAAAAGTCCATGATTTCTGGGTTTAGCAGAAAACAACCCCACTACACAATGTTACACCTGTAGTTGGGTAATTGCTCATCGAGGAGGTGCTCAAATCCTCTATTTTTGACTGCAGGAAGAAATAGAATTACAATGAATTATCATGCAATTTTATTGCAGAAATTGTGACTAAGAATTTCCATTTGAATTTAAGGTTTCACTGTAATATTAGCTGATAGATGACTGTAAATACATCATGTTTCGTATCTAAAATTGTTCTGATGCTGATGAAAAACTATGTTTAGCAGTTGCTATTGAGAGAATTTTCTCCGGCGGTCGTGGTGCTATTACATTGCAACGAACCAGTCTCATTCCAGAGACAGTCAGGGTTCTCATGCTGGTAAAACAACATCTGAGGCTTGCACAGATCGTATTTTCAAAGGGACGACCAGTGATCCAGATATTTCTATACCTCTAATTTGATTTTCTATACCCTCGACACAAATGAAAGCTTTTTTCCTACCGTATAACCGTACCGTAGCCGTAAACAGCCATACCGTAGACCGTATCGTATCGTGAAAACTGATTTCTTTTAGATACGGTTACGGCTACGGTAGAGCCGTAACCGTATGGTACCTGTAGGGCATACGGTGCTAAATTAATGTCCCAGCAAGGGATCTAATGTTATAAGGGTGTAAATGAGCGAAGATACAAACTGTAGACTACGTCGTTTATAAGTAAATAAGTGAAATAAAACTGAGTACGAAATACAAAACAAATATATGAATTGAGATGGGCGATGTACTGCGCCGCACCTTTCTTACCTCCATTCCGGGATACACGGCAAGCTCGTAATTATTCCAACATCCGGCCCGTGAACCGTTACGGCACGGTGCGCAGCCCTAGAAAAAGATAGTAACAAAGTTTAACGTTCATTTCATCAAGATCACATACTTCGTGCTCCGCACTTCTCGTCCTTTAAGCTGTGCGCCAGAACGCGAAAGTTTGCTTCGATTAAGCCCTTATTACCCCAACTACTAGAGGTGTGCCATATTTCAAGGTCTCATTCCTACTTGAGCTCAAACATTCCACATCGCATCCTTTCCTATGATTCCTGTCTCA
Source organism: Nidula niveotomentosa (assembly GCA_036937135.1). NCBI lineage: Eukaryota > Fungi > Basidiomycota > Agaricomycetes > Agaricales > Nidulariaceae > Nidula > Nidula niveotomentosa. Next base: position 21,224 of record JASFDE010000230.1, on the reverse strand, counting down.
GCGCTTCCTCCTGACTTTAACATTGCGGAAGTGTAAGTTATGCATTCGCCGCCATTGAAGTTGACAATAACCCTTAAACAGGTCCGGTCCTGGGGTACGCATGCACGGACAACGCATCTGGTTGCTTGCTAACATTTGATACCAAGATCATAGCCTACCTCTTACATTGGGGTCTCTTCGGCACCCTCTCCGTTCAATTATGTTCGCGTTTTCTGTCTACTTTTAATATGTTTGACTAACTGACTACTGTCAGTTCTTTATTATGAGGCATTCCCCAAAGATCGGAAGTTCAATAAGTGCCTCGTCTACGGCATATACTTAATTGAGTTCGTGCAAACGATGTTGATCACGCATGACGCTTTTCAAGTGTTCGCCCCCGGTTTCGGTGATGTCAAAGTGCTAACGGAAATACACTTTGATTGGCTTACTGGGCCCATTATGAGCGGACTGGGTACATATTTCATCTTGCTTAAGTCTTAATATGGTATTAAAACTATTCTAGTCTCCCTGATTGGCCAGAGCTTTTATGCCTACCGAATTTTTGCCCTGTCAAGATCTTGGATGTTTCCTGCATTAATTATGGCTGTAAGCTCTCATCCGCTGTTTATCCACACTCTCTAAAGAAAATAAACGCAGGTTTCTATTACCAGTAGTATCGGCGGATTTGTAACTGGTGCATTCAGCTTCATAGGTATGTGTTCTGAATCCTAAATGATCGCTCGTGAACTGAACCTATATACAGCGGGGAACATAACCCTTCTAAATAATCGAAGGATCTCTATTGCTGCTGGCGTACGTCCTCGATAACTGGGCTAGTTTTGATACTACCTTCGGCCGTAGGTGTGGTGCGGAAGCGCTGCTTTAAGCGATTTAATGATCGCCGTCTGTATGACTTACTATGTGAGTTTTATATTCACGTAAGATTATTTGCTCGTTCACAGACTTTGACTAAAGCTTTCCAAAAGTGATAGTGGGTTCCGTCGTACACGAGTCTTGATCTCAAAGATCATTCGCTTGACCATCGAAACAGGAAGTTTGACAGGTAAACATTCTTCTTGCATCCAGCATTGCTCCATCACCAATGGCATTGTCCCAATATAAGCTGCAGTCGCTCTCGCTAATCTTATACTCTTCTTCGCTTTCCCCGGTAAGACGTACTATGGAACTCCCGTTCTGATCTTGCCGAAGTTGTACGCGAACACTATCCTAATGGTTCTCAACGCCCGGTTCCAGATTGTAGGCGGACGATCCTACTCTTCCTCGAACAGCATGAATACTTTGCCGAGTTTCATTCTACATGATAGTGATACAACTGGTAGCAATGCAAACTCTACTATCGGACTTGCTCCCATAGTTGTAGTCAAGAAAGAGGTGTTCGATGAACGAGATCTTGATGATCGCGTCGAGATGAAAGCGCTCAATGTGGGTAAATCGTCTTTTTCCTGAACATGACTGACGATTTGTGCAGGCTTCTAGCCGTAATAACTATGTATAACGTGGCTTGTTTCTGGATGATTCCTTTGGTTAGAGTTCTGCATTGAAATGGAATGGACACCATGTATATTCATTGATACTAAATTATTTGGATAATCATGAGAGCAATGGCTTTGAGTTTTCCAGACTTGCTAATGGCGATATGTACGAGTATATTGTTTTGGAATGGCAACTTCTACGGACATGCATGTTCATATAATCTTTAAATCCTCCTAGTGGTATTATTTAGCTATCTAACGCACTACCACTATTCAGAGATTATGAACAAAATTTGGCATAAATTATTGAGATATAGAAAAGAGGAAATGCAATTTCGTGCATAAAGCCTCTTTCTCTCGAAATGGTCCTCCTACATGCCCGAAACGCAGTGATGAGGGTTGTGAACCTCGCACCATCGGGCTGCTTCGTCAACGTATGAGAGTACTCCTCCGGGACGGTCAGATTTAGCACTTTTTTGTTGGTGTACTGGAACTTGAATACACTGCGAGTTTGCGCCTGGGTCTGAATCGTGTTCTGCACTTTCTGCACGAGTAGCTGGGGAAACTGCAAGAGCAGCAAAACACAGATTTTCAGTATAAGAAGTGTATATCATTTAAATTACCACGCGGTAGAAGCTTTCATTAAATTGAAGGAGAACATATGCTGTATCGTATTCGTGGTTTCGGATTCGTCGACTCAAAGGCATGATGTCAAATCTCGACATAAGTAGCGGAAACATCCGACTCGCGACCCGCCGAGTAAGCTAAGTTAAACCTCAAACTCCAACAAATTGGAACCGCCCGAACGGGAGCCCGCTTCTATCCATTTGCATTCCGGGCGCATCAAGCGCCTCGCACCTGCTTTCCTCCTTGTGAATATCTCAAGAAAAAGTTGAATCAAAAAATTTGAGTTTGGGATATATCCTATTGCACTCAACCTTCTGAGTATGGCAATTCTACTGGAATAATTAAGAGCTTGTCGTGTTACCCGGATAGGAAAGGAGAAAGTGACAGAGGGGTGCACTGCCATTCCTAATAGATGGATTAATTTTATATATTTGTATTCAGTTTAGTTTCACTTATGTACTTATAAACAACATGGTCTGTAAGTTGTCTCTTCACTCGTTTACATCCTTATAACTTCAGTCTTCTTATCCCTTGCTGGGAAGTTATTTTAACAAATTCTCATTGAATGCACATATTACTAAGATGAGTACTTCCCACCAACTTCCCTGAATCAATTTTGGAGGTACACCATACAGCATATATATATATCTTCATAGAAATATGAAGCTCTGGGCAGTGCTTCAGAGATATGGGCAATTGCCAGGGTATTGTCTATGTACAGATGTATAACACCCTATCATTCAGTCATACCTCCTGTTTGGTCAATTCAATCAGCACATTTCATTTCATCAATTACAGGAGAGTATTATCCAGATGGAGGGCCAAGCTGCATGAAAGATTAGATCAACAAAAGATGACCTTTCATAAGATGCTTTATTCACTACCTGAGTTTTACTAACTACTTTCTGCCACTTTCTATTCCCAGATTTTTACATCCTTTCTTGCTTCTGTGTCTTTGCAGCTATATTATAGGCTATATGTATAGAGTATGGGTAGACATCATGGCTGCATACATTGGTAAAAAAAAAAAGGTATGTAATAACAAATATTGCTGTATATATATCAAATCTCAATTAAATTTCATGTTTTTGGGCACATTTTAATGCTGTAAATCACAAGAATAATCTTTGGCATGTAGGTATATTAACGGACACCCGGCGCTCCCATGTTGAACGTGGTTCCAGCTGAAGCGATCGCTGCCTAACAAAGTAGTCAAGTATCAGTGATAATGCAAAACAAAAATAGTACTCACTGTGCAACCCTCCGTTTCTCCTCTTATCCAAGCTCTATACTATTCGGCGCACTGGGAGGGATGAGGAGAGAGCCGTTGCCCAGACCTCCCAATTTGGCGTGCATGTCGCCTGCCAAATGCGCACAAACAAGGACACTCGCGTCCTCCCCGTCGTGACCAGGCAGCTCAACGACGTCCAGCTCGCCTCAGCACATCCACCACGCGTGCACGCCTTGCTGCATCCAATAGCACGCAGGTTCCAGGGTATGTCTCCTCCCTCTCCTCCGCTAAGCACAGAATGTCGTCTGAACCAGGGCTGTTCCAGCAGTACTTCACGAGCTACCGACGGACCCCGAGTCCACGCCGCCTGCTCCCCGCCGCTGCGTCCAAGTTCGCCCTCTGGCGCCGGCCCTCGTCGCCGTCTTCGTCGATCAAGACTACGCCGCGATCTCCCTCACCCGCACCTTCCACGCGCGCTGAGATGGAGCCGCCGCCCCCATTGACCCACGCCGCGAGCACCAACGGCACTGGCTCGCTGCACCAGGACGCCGACTCTCCGCCCACTGCTGCGGCCAGCACATTTGACCCGGAGATCTTCCGCTCCTATCTCCTGGCGCTGCTGCCCCCCGTGATCGGCGCGCTTCCGTCGGAGCTGCACACGCTGTTTGACGATGAGTTTGACGAGCGCGTGGCGCGGTTCGCGGCGGAGGCTGGGGGGGTCGTGTATGTTGTAAAAGTGAAGGATGAGGCAGAGGGTGTGTCTTATCTCTTTTTTCTTCCTTCCCCTTCCTGTGTCCCTTTCCTTTCCTTCCTCTCCTCTCCATTTACTAACACCTCCTATAGACGATGCTCCCCCAACATACGCCTACCACCTCACCCCGCACCTCACCTACAACCCCGCGCACGTCACCACCCTCGCCCTCATCAAGCGCGGCGCGACTCTCGACCCCCTCGCCCCCCTCGCGTCGCAGCTGCACTTCCTCAACTTGTTCGGGAGCGACGAGACGCCGTACGAGAGTCTGCACGCGGTGGTGAGCCACGGCGTGAAGCCGTGGTTCGACGCGTTCGTCGGCGCGCGCGGGGGCGGGAAGGACGGGGATACCAAAATGGGTGGGTCACCCCCACGTCTATTCTCCTCTATCGTAGTGCACATCTCACGCGGACTACGCAGGTATCCCAATGACCAAAAAGAAATTCGCCGAACTCGAGCTCTCCCTCCTGCACCTCCAACAAAACGTCGAAATCCCCGAAACTCACCTCACCATCCACCCCATCATCCAGCGCGCCGTCGAGTCCGCGCACGCCGCCTCCACTCGGCCCTCTCTCTCGCACATCCCCCCAAAACTGCTCAACGACAGCACGTTCCTCAACACCCTGCACGCGCATGTGAACGCGTGGATCAAGAGCATACAAGCCGTGACGAAGTTGACTAGGGACGTGGCGTCGGGCACGGCGTCACAGGAAATCAACTTTTGGCTGAGTTTGGAGAGGGCGTTGGAGGGGATTGAGGCGCAGTTGAGGAGCGATGAGGTGCTGATGGTGATGGATTGCTTGAGGAATGCGAAGCGGTTCCATGCGACGGTGAGCTTTATTGCGGACACGGGGTTGAAGGATGCGACGGACAATGGTGGGTCTCCCCTCCTGTCTTTACGAGATACTGATACTGAATGTTACCCGCCGGGCAGTGCACAAGTACAACCAGCTAATGAAAGACTTCCCGCTCAACGAGCTCCTCTCCGCCACCGACCTCGACAAGATCCACGACTCCCTCCTCCTCATCTTCTCCCACATCAACCGCAAGCTCCGGCTCTCCCCCTACCCCATCCGGCGCGCCCTCCCCCTCGTCGAAGCCATCTCGCGCGACTTCAACGACCAGCTCCTGCGCATCCTCACCTCCCACCGCCTCCCATACACGCCCTACGACACCTTCGACCGCCTCCTCCAGCAGACCATGGGCATCTTCCGCACGTGGGACGACCAGATTAAGGAATTCACGAACGTCGCGCGAGAGGTCACGCGGAAGAGGCTGGAGAAGTTTATCCCGATCAAGGTGGTGCCGGCGCATGGGAAGTTGCAGGAGAGGTGTCGGTATTTGAGGGATTGGAGGAAGCAGCATGAGCAGCTGGCGGTGATGACGGGCCCGACGAAGGGGCTCGGGGGGGTGAGTGTGGGTGGAGGGGCTGGGGAGAAGGGCGAGGTCGGGGGGATGGATATGGAAGAGGAGGTGAAGGAGGCTTATGAGGTCGTCAAGCGTATCGACGTATTGGACGTTTCTGTTGGTGAGTCCCCCCCCTGCCTTACATGGATGTGGGCACTGACGTTCCGCCGCAGAGGGCACCGAAATCTGGGTCGCAGCGGAGAACGCATACAACGAGCGCGTCTCGCGCGTCGAGAACCAGATCATTGCGCGTCTCCGCGATCGGCTGGGCACGGCGCGCAATGCGAATGAGATGTTTAGGGTGTTTTCGAAGTTTAATGCTCTTTTCGTTAGGCCGAAGGTGGGTTTTTCGTGGTTTCTTGAATTTGGGGGGTTCCTGGGGGATGTTTTGAGCAGGATGTAGTGCTGATTGAGGGGTTTTTTGGGTGTAGATTCGAGGTGCGATTCAGGAGTACCAGACGCAATTGATCGATTCGGTGAAGGAGGATATCAAGCATCTGCACGACAAGGTGAGCTCGTTCTTCAAGTAAGAAGACACCCGCTGACGACGCGCAGTTCAAAACCCAATACCGCTTCTCCGAAGCCTACCACATGGCGCAAATGCGCGACCTGCCCCCCATCGCAGGTGCCATCATCTGGGCACGCCAGATCGAGCGGCAGCTCCTCACCTACATGAAGCGCGTCGAGGACGTCCTCGGCAAGGGCTGGGAGCTGTACGCCGAGGGGCAGAAGCTGCAGAGCGAGAGCACCGCCTTCCGCCGGAAGCTCGACACGCGCCCCGTTTTCGAGGCGTGGTTGCATGATATCAATCGGCGGAACATGGGTGTGGATGGGCGGCTGTTCGAGATCGTGCGTCTCCGCGGGGGTGGTGGGGGTGCAGCGGGCGGGGGAGGAGGGGGCGGGTTTCAGCTGGCGGTAAACTTCGACCCGCAGATTATCACTTTGTTTAAGGAAGTGCGGAATCTGGTGTGGCTCAACTTCCAGGTCCCGCATGCGATTGCGAATATGGCGAAGGACGCGAAGCGGGTGTACCCGCATGCGGTGAGCTTGATGGAGACGGTGAGGACGTACGGGCAGACGCTGGATCTGGTGGAGGGGAATAGGGGCATTGAGTGGCTAGTGGCGGAGTATAGGAATGAGGCGCAGAGAATGATTAGCAAGGGTATTTTGTTAGTCCTGACTTTTGAGATCGTACTCATGAGTCGGAGCAGGCATGAACATCCGGTGGGACTACTTTGTGAACCAGTATGACTCGAACCGGTATGTGTCCAGCGCGGATGGGAGGGATAATCGGCATATACAGTTCGTGAGGGAGTTCGCGAGCGTCGTATCGGTGCTGCAGGTATGTCTCTTGTGAATCTACCGCCTTGCATGAGCTAATGTGCGGGTGTAGGACAAAACGAACAACGTCATTGACCTATTCAAGGACATTATGCGTGCTGTTGAGGACCTCGCGACGTGCTCCTACACCACCGAGGCCTTCTCCGAACTTCTGGGCAAGGTTCAGGCTGCTGTATGTACCCTCTACGCAGTCAACGACAACTTGCTGACCGCCTACGTAGATCGATCGCCTCAATCTTGAGGGTTACGCAAATCTGGAGCACTGGGTCGCCGAGCTTGACAAGCGTATCGAGAGCATCCTCCTCCAACGGCTGACGCACATCATTCAGGTGTGGTGCACCGAGTTCGATCGCGTCGATGACGGCGATACGCGCAGGGATCCACTGCCCCTGAGAGATGTTACGAATAAGAGGAGGGGGGATAAGCGCGTCAAGGAGGAGAGGGTAAGCTTTCTTGGTTGATGCTTTCAAGGAGTGAGAAACTGAATGATGCGGCAGTTCTTGGAGGGACATATGACTCTCAAGCCGATTGTGCATGAGATCCGGATACAGAACCAGGTTATCTTTTTGGACCCGCCGATAGAGTATGCGCGCTCGACGTGGATCAAGCAGCTGCATGAATGGATAGGTACGTTGGGAGGTGGTGAGCTGTATTTCTTGGGCTGATTATGTCGTCTAGGTGTCGTTTGCCGCTTGCGCCGGATACAAAGCTCTCGCTATGAAATTGGCTTGCAGATGCAGGGCGCATCGGCGGCGGAGACGACCTACACTTCCCTTGTATGTATTCTTTGCCCACAGGTGTATAGTTTGCTGACACCCTGTCCTAAAGCTCACTCAATTCCCGGACAACACTCTTGAACGCCCCTTCGCCCTCATCGAGAACAAAGTCCAGCAACTGAAAGACTACGTCGCGAAATGGCTGCAGTTCCAGTCCCTCTGGGACCTCGAGGCCGAATACGTGTTCAACCGCCTCGGGGACTCCCTCGCGCACTGGCAGCAGCTCCTCACGGAAATCAAGAAGGCGCGATCGACGTTCGACACCTCCGACACTCAAAAGTCGTTCGGGGTGTGCGTGATTGATTATGAGCAGGTGCAGGCAAGGGTGAATGCGAAGTATGATTCGTGGCAGCGGGATATTCTAAGCAGATTTGGCGTGAAGCTGGGCAATGCGATGAAGGAGATGCATGCATCCATATTGAAGGCCCGAAATGATCTGGAGCATCACTCGATAGAGGGTTTGGTGGGTGGTGTACGACGATTCTGATGATTTTACATATTACATTCATTTTTTTCTTTTCTTTATACCATCTCGATGCTCGCTCCTTTACTCACTTATGTTCATGCTCATTGTTGTGCCTTTGCATGCTCCTCATACATATCTTGTATCTCGTTCTCTGACAGTTTATACCGGAATAATTACTCTCTAATGGCCTCTCCAGACAAGCAATCCAATGAGGACTGCCAGCAGCCTGCCGGACGCGGCTAGCCGAGGTTGAAGGCAAACGGGTACAAATGGTCCGTGCGCATTTCAGCCCTTTATAATCCTCCAGTGCTCCGATATTAGCCTCATCTCTTGTGCTCGGGCATGTACTGTCGCCAGTGAGGTCTTTACCGAGGCACAGTCTTTTGCTGATTGCAAATTACACATCCGAACCCGTCTGTTAGCTTCGGCTTCCAGCAATTTTTGACCAACCATTTCAGCGCTTCTGCTTCTTGTGACGGTGTTCATGCATTTGCTTGAATGTCCGAAGATTCGGAAGTGCTACTATGTACATCATCTAGTGTATAATCTTTACAGCTATTCATGTCAATGATTTTTTTGTCACTTGTTTTTTTCATTGTCCTCCTAGAAGCCTAAGACATTTTTGGTGTAAGTTTGTATTGATATATAAATTAAATGTATCAATTTCTTACTAAATCCAATGTACAAAATTAAGGACGGGCTATCTCGTAAATCTAGTCAGTTCCTAGTGTATATGTACCTATCTTACTGCATCAGTGCTTGTGAGCAGGTTTGGAGCGCTAATTCTAATAAGTATGAGCGTTAAACATTTCAGTACAGCTGGATATGCCCATAATGCATATGCTGGTAATGCATATTTCTTACGTTGTGTAGGATTTTGGAGAATCCCAAATGGCAGAGCCCTGCCAAAATGCTTATTATGATGCATAATTCTTGTAATGCATAACAAACGGAGGACTCCTGACGCCATGCATTTAAGTTGGAACTTGACAGAATTGCACCTTGATTGTACCTTGTCGTGGCCGCCCTGATTTTGAACGCCCACCGTCAATCACCGTGCAAGCTTGAAGGGTCATGGTCAGCGTGCAGATCTTCGCAACTTTTGACAAAACGTTGTTTCGCATTTCGTTAGGTCCAGATCATCCCTCTACACTAATGGGCTTATGTGAACCGATAACGTAAATCTCTGGGATTACCAGTGTTCAGGGCGCATTCAAGCGCCTACATATAAATGCGATCGCGGCATCCTGGTGGCACCTCTTCCGTACCCCATCCGCGCTTCGAGGATTTCGAGAAATCTGATTAGCTCATATAATACCTTTGAAGTACGCACACCTTTTTTCATTGCATGTAAATGCTTATACTGAAGATTTCCAGTCATGAGCGCGACAGATGCTAAGACCCCCCGGGGGCCGACGATAAGCATAATTGGAGCTGGGTACGAATTCGAATTCACATATTGCGAATAACGAGGCATTTATAACTCTAAAAAGTGTCGGAGGGATTATGATGGCGATCTCTCTGAAGGAAAAACTTGGCTTCCTTGATTTTGTGGTCAGTTCTTGCCCTCTGACTATGTTATGTAACCTATGTTTACCTCTTTTTTCTGCAGGTATACGAGAGAGCAAACGAGATTGGAGGAACATGGAGAGTGAGCCTCTCAGCACATGTATTGGTGTAGCTGAACCTGATTTCCATCGAAAGGCGAACACTTATCCGGTTTGTAGTATTCTCTTTGCAGGAGCAGCTAGGTTCTAATATGCACCATACCAGGGATGCTCCTCTGATGTTGCTATACACGTCTACTCTTATTCGAATGACCTCAACTCCGACTGGAGTCACACACATGGCCTTCAACCCGAAATTCACACCTACTGGCTCAAAATTGTGGAAAAATATGGGATAAGAGCCCATATCGTCTTCAATACATCCGTGGTTTCCGCTGAATGGCTCTCTTCGGAGCAATCTTACCGTATCGTTTGCGAGAACGCGTTAACGGGAGAAAAGAGCACGAGCTCTTCCAGGGTTTTGATTCCTGCAGTGGGGTTTGTGGACATTCCAAAATATCCAGACATTCCAGGATTACACCTGTTCAAAGGCGAGATGTTTCATTCGGCAAGATGGAAGGGCGGTTTGGAGGGGAAACGGGTTGCTGTTATTGGTAACGGAGCATCTGCGTAAGTGTAACCTCCTTTGACACTTTCTCCGCGTGACAGCTGAACCTCCACAGGATACAATTTATTCCCAAAATTGTAGAAGATGATTCTGTAGATGTGACGCAGTTCTGCAGAACACCTACCTGGTTAATGCCACCCGTGAGTTCGATTGCACGTTCTTCCACAACGAATTAAGACGTTTCTGTAGATTAGAGCTCCAATTCCCGCGTGGACTAAATGGGCCTTCAGATATATCCCATTCGCAGCAAGATCCTTCCGAAATTTCATGTACTTTCGGGTGAGTTAAGATGCTCCTGGGGTCATGTCTTCTTTCATCGAATTTATTTCTTGTTCAAAAGACGGAATTGAAATATTATAACGTGTGGATAAACCAGACAATGCGGAAGTTAGTTATCAAGGTAATTCTTTAGACTTTAAAGATGTTCAACTGTACTCACGGGATGCTCTAGTTTGCATCTAATTATATTCGGAGAGCAGCGCCAGCAGAGTATCGTGATCAACTAGTTCCGAATTACGGTATGCGACCTTCTTGACTAGAACGTTGCAAAATCTAATGCGGTTACAGAGATGGGTTGCAAACGCATTGTGTTCGACACTGGTTATCTCGCTGCTCTTCATCAGCAGAATTTGCGCATCGTGTGGGAAGGAATTGAAGAGATTGTGCCAACCGGCATCAAAACAGTAACGGGCAAGTAGCTAACTTCGTCAATGCGATGGATGGTCATGTTGATCATGTATGCTCCAGGGAACATATTGCCTTTCGACGTGATTATTCTTGCAACAGGCTTTGAAACAGTACGTCCTAACTTTCTGCGCATGCGTTGAAGTATATGCAGAGCTTAAGCTGTATTATGTCAGGATAAATTTCCCTTCCCCGTTGTAGGAAGTAAATCTCGGACATTGCAACAATATTACACGTCCCACGGTGGTCCTACTGCCTACTTGGGCACCACAATTCCAGAGTTCCCAAATTTCTTCATGCTTTCGGGGCCAAACACAGGAACAGGGTACATGTCGGTTGTTTTCTTCGAGGAAGTTCAGGTATTGGGAATCATAAATTCAGTATCCGACTCTCACTAACCTAATTCCGGGTACGTTCTAGATCAATTATATCCTTGGCCAGCTCCGTGTTCTCCTGTCACCGTCCGCCTCAACTCTTTCTTTGAATGTCAAGGAGAGCGCCACCCGCCAATATAACGAGAAGATTCATTCTCGGCTATCGCGCTCGGTATATGTCGATTGTCGATCCTGGTATAGGACTGACGGAAACGGCAAAATAAGCACCATCTTCCCTGGACCATCTATTCTGTTCTGGTGGTGGGCAAGAACAATTAATTGGAAGGACTACGTTCTGCAAGATGCATCAGGGAATGACATTGAAGCAACGGAATTTTTGAAGAAAACGGGAAGAAAGGATGTGATGGGTTGGAAGAAAGGCCTTGCCTTAGCAGTCGGTGTCGCAGCACTGTATTCCATTGTAACTTACGTATTACCGGCATAGTCATGAACACAGTTTTGTTCTGAAAGGTAGAAAATCATCTTGATGTCTAATTACAATTTATAAATTATACAAGCCATGTAGGGCTGAAAGCTAAGATCCAAAGCTAAGAGTCATAATACTATCAAGCTTTGACTTCATCGCTTTTAGGCCCATCCTCTTGCATGACCCATTTTTCATCGACATAGTTATGCATTGGTACATCCGCCATCAAGAGTGATACGAAGAACCCTAAGCCGAGAACTCCAGCTAAAGTGTACCAAATAGGACGCAAACTATGCGCGAAGGCTTCTTGGACTTGAATTTTAAGCGGTTGGGGAAGACCAGGAATTTGTGGGATGATAGAATAAACCAAATCTACACCTCCAGGGAAAGCAGCTATGAAGTCAGGTGGAAGTGTAACCTTAAGCCGGTTGGTAAGGATAGCACTTCCGATAGTGATGCCCCAAATCTTGAAGAAGAGAGTGTCAAGATTGGCTCAGGAATAAGAAACAGCCGAAGTACTTACTTGTCCTAGAGCGCGAACAAAAGCAAACAGCGCTAAAGCATGGGCATTCTCGGACACCGGAAGCGGCGATAATACCGGAAAGTAAGTTGCAGCTGTGATAGAAAAGATTCAATAAACAAAGTAGAACCAGACGATTGCAAAGGGCTGTACCGAAAAGTAATCCAGATCCAGCAGATCCTATCGCAGCCAGCCCAATTGGATGAGCAATGGGGGTGGTCGCTCCGGTGGTGGAGAAAGCACCAGCCCCGATTACGGCAAGGACCCAGCCCAACCACAACTGAGGACGGTATACCTTGAAGATCGATACACTGACTCCGCCAATGACAACACACGGCCTCCATCGGACTATCAGACAAACATGTTTCATAAAGATCTGGAATATTTACTCACCCAACGACAAACGCCACCCCAAACATATCAACGCTGGCACGGATGGGCGAGGCATCTTTACAGGCTTGGAAATAAATCGGCATATAATCTGCCATGCTATTATCAGGACGTGTAAAGAGGCAGCCTCAAATAAACTCACAGGTCCACGCTACTACCACGAGAGAGTTGAAGAAGACCTGAGCATAGCTGACTCGGAAGCTCTGTTAGCAAGTCGAAAGAGGAATCTTATAATAATCACCGTACCCCGAGACGCTTGTTCTATTTCCTAGAAGTGTCGCTGGAACCTGTGGACCATTTTCAGTACTAACGAACTCGACTGCTAGTGAACCCTCACCATGGGATGCGTAGCAAATCTCATTTCATAAATAAACCAGAACACTAGCCCAGCAATGCCAAGCACAAGAGGTGCGATTACTCGGCCAGAACTCCAGTCATATCGAACACCGCCCCAAGTTAGAGCAATCACAAGAGAAGTGGAGCTGGCCACGACGAGAGCGTTGCCACTGGTAAGGACGGGATCAATAATGATGAAGTACTATGCATTTAACGTATTGAGGACTCACATCCAGTCCATTGCTTTGAATTTCTCTCTGAACGTTCCTTCTGGAGTTGGAAGATTCATAAATAACAATACCAAAATCAACGCTATCCCGCAGACAGGAAGATTAAGGTCTACACGATCTCAGCATAACATGCTAATTAAGGATTGGAGAGAGTTACCCACAGAAAAGCCATCTCCAAGCTCCATTTTGAGCCAAAGCGCCGCCTACCAGCGGCCCAATTGCTACAGCAACTGCCCATGTCCTATACATGAAAGTCAGCGATAAAAAGTTCCGTTGAGTAACTACTCAACTTACATTCCAATAAGACCATTGTATGCTCCCCGCTCTCGCAAAGGCACCTAGATGCATGATGAGCAATCGACTTCCCAAGTTCGAAAGATTAAAACGCACCATATCGCTGACGACAATTGACGAAAGTGAAACGATAGCACCACCGCCGACTCCTTGGACAGCTGAAGACTTTTGATAAGCTTATGAAGCTCGACATGTTTGAAAGAAGGAATCTCACTTCTTGCAGCGATCAGCCAGCGCATGCTCTTAGCTGTCCCACATAGAGCGCTACCCAGAGCAAATATTAAGAGTGCTCCTACAACGGATGCTTTTCTACCGAATATCTAAAGACATGTTAGTTTAATTGCTGAAATGTGACGATGAATGAGAATGACCTGCGCTGCTCCACCGCTCATTGGAAGAAACGCTGTAGACGCGAGCTACAGTATTAAGTTGTCACTAACGTACCGTACACTTCGGGTGGTTCATACGTACTGCATAAGAGGTGCCAGCCCAAGCAAATTCTTCTCCATGCAATTCGTTGATGATAACAGGCAACGCATTTGCAATTGCACTCTGTTCAACAATTAGTGCTATACAGTCGCGAAGCCATACATGAGTACCTACAAACTCGAGAGCACTCAGGAATAATGAAACACAAAGCGCAAGGAAGATAAGCCAGAACTTGAGGCCTTTCCCTTGTTTAGATGTTTCAACGTTTTCAGCGGGGGTATCGATAGACGACACAGGCATTTCAAGCAGGGAAGCACAAAAGTGGTAAAGCCGAAGGAGTGAGGCTTAAGATAAGAGAGGGCTCGGCTCTAGGGAGCTGTGCAGTGCTGGCTTGACTCGCAGCATGCCGCAAGCATGCTTTCTGAAACGTAAGAGGAGCTCGCCTTGGATTTTGTAAGCAGGGAGGGGGAAGAGAAGCCTCTGCGAGATTACCCAAATGGTTAGATTCGTGATTTAGAGAAGTGTGCTCTCCGAGGCTGTTCCGCCTTTGTTCCGCGCCTGAGGTTGATCGAGATGTTGGTCAACTATGAGCAATATGACCCGCATTTAAGTACTATGATGAATTGCTATGAGCAATATTATGATAACTTTAAGTACCATGATGAATTGGGTCGAGCTACGAGCAACATGATCTTTGATTATGATCATTTTAATATCATGATGAATTGCTCTTACTGCGAACGAAGTAGTACGGCAGTAGTATAAGTTGGACGCCCAGAAGGTGCCTATCATTTGATGACTCTAGGATGGTTCGATCAAATGTAACGTAAACCTCGAAGCAAGACGAAAGCAGCATATCGGAGTGGTCACAACTCGGTGATTACTCGTACATCAAATGGACACTCATGTGATCCTTTTTGAGCGTGGGAACAGGCCCAAAGCCTCTTGCCAATTAGACACAAATATTGACCTGCCACCGAAATGACCAGCATGCCCGGCTTGCAGATATCAGATCCAAGTCATCAAACATTCAACAAACATCCGATCTAGCTCAGTTTCCAGATCAGGTGTCCTCGTCCGATGCGGTGAGCCTAACGCCGTTGCGCCTCCTCTGCCATTGTTATTATCATTAGCTGTACATGTGCTCACTGTCAAACCAGTATTGCACAGTGATCGATGCAAGCAAATTCGGTATTTTAGTCCTTAAATCTTGAAGCCAATGTACATAGTACAAAACCGTACATTATCACGCCCCTCTATGATCCGAATAGAAAGGACGAACTCCAGGAGACTTTCTCTGGCGCTCTGCGGTGATTAATCTTAATTTCGTTTCATCAGTTGGGCGTCGATGCACTTACCCCATATACCATTTCCGCGTATGAAAAAGAGAACAAGGGCTTTCCATGAGAAATCGCTGAAGAAATGGGGTCCATTCTCTCGTTATTCTCTGGAGCTACAGAGCTAGAAACTTGCACGTGCGAAGATTCTTAGAATCAATTCCGAACTTCGGAGAGGATGATTTGCGTCACGCAGATTATTTAAGCTCCAACTCCTTTGACTAGGCGCAATTCGCCAGACCATGATGACGTACGCATACAATAAAGAAACCCCTGTAAACCCCGTATTCAAACTAGACAAATGCTGAATCAATTAACAGAGTCTCCGGGACAGTCAGGAGCCGTGAGCGTTACTTGAACCTGAGCACTGCCTTGACGGTACAGGTGCCGGTGTCGAGTTCAATAGACTCTGTGAGCTACGATAGTGAAGAATTCGCTGCGCTCTTCACTCGTGAACGTGAACTCGCAGTGTTATTGCTGGAAACCATCCACTTCTCAGAACGAGGCAGTCCATCTTTATGGCTACGCCGAGTTTGGATTTGAACAACACCTTTGGTGCTTATCTCATCGGCACAGTTTTTTCCGCGATGTGTGTATGTTTTAACTTTGAGCAGTGTGCACGATTAATCCAATCGCTACAGCCTCTATGGAGTCACAATTGCTCAGGTTCCAAATGAATCACACCTCTTTGCTTTTACTCTGCCTAATTTTTCCCGTTCCAGACGCACTATTACTTCGTTCACTACTCGGGAGAGCCTCTGTTCCAAGGAATTGTCAGTCCAGCGTCAAGTTTACTTTCATAACTCAATGTTAACAGCCATGTTTGCTAGGTCATCACGCTATTGTACGTTCTCCAGACGGCCATTCATAGACGCAAGAAATTGAACCCTCAGTCATTTCGGCTACAGCATTCTGGAGTCCATCCATGCAGCTTTCAGCCTCCACGCAGTCTACTATTTCGTCATCGAGAATTTCCTAAACCCTGCTGCCTTGTTAAAATCAAACTGGTCAGTTTCGTAAAGTTTCAAGTTTCCTATGTACGAATGACAAAATGACGGTTTAATTACCTTCAGGTCGGCAACGGTGTGTTCTTATCTTCTTTTGCCCAGCTTTACTTGACCTAATGTCGTTGCAGGTTAACCTCGGGATTCTGGTAAAATTCCGGAAGCTATTCTAACGTTTACTCAGTTAACAAGTTCATATAGGGAATAATCATTCTTATCGTGCACCTATTCTACACGTATCGAATTTACTATCGTGAGTCTAAGCCACACTGCCAACACTCTGACAATTGATATACTTACTGTAAAAATTTAGTAAATGAGAAGAAGAAGTTAGTGCCGATGATCATCGTGAGTTGATTTAGTACTTCATGGAACAAGCAACGCCTCACGACCAGGAAAAAGGGCTTTGCGGTACTTGCTCATTTCGGTATGTCTAAGATGTGAAACCCAGTCCTGCAAGAACTACTAATTAATAGTTATCTCCAAGGATTTTGGTGGGGTGAGTGCAAGTGATATTTGTGGCGTGAACAATTCAGAAACTCCAAATTTAGCTCTTGTGGGATCTGCGTGCGTGTTTTATCACTCATCCAATCACATATACTGACAGTTTTTTAGCCTAAATGTCGTTGAATTCAGGAACTTCGAAGGGACAACTAATGTGCTGCCTAATTATCGCCTTTGTATTTGGTATATATCTAACAGGATCGTGATAGAATATGGGCAAAGTATCCTTATCCCTCGCAGCTGCTATTGATATTGTGATAGCCGCGACGCTTTCATTTCATCTTCACAAAAATAAGACTGGGATAGAAAGGTGCATTAAATTATTTCTAGTTCATAACAAGTTGACCGTCAACTATTATTATAAGCACGGATACGGTTATCCATCGACTGATGGTTTATGCAATCAATAACGGAATCTTGACCAGGTTAGTAGGTTGAGTGGACTGCAGGTGACTTTAACGTACTCAAAATAAAAAAATTATTCTCTCCAGCATCGTCGACATCGTTATTCTTGTTTTAGTGAGTGTTAATTGACTCAAGCTTTTAGCTCTACGTCCAGCTAATGAACTCCCGTGGAATATAGCTCATTGTTGAATCGCGGACTTTCTTGTATTTAGCGGTGACACAAGTTGTCGGAAATCGTGCGTACTTCTCAAGGCCTCTGTCTTATGCATGTGCATTGAATGTAATGCATGATACAGTTTATACCAATTCACTGCTCGCAACGATAAATTCTCGTCGCCTTCTAATACCGCGGAAATGTGATGGTGGTAGCGTAATTGCATCTGAGGGAGTGCAGTTTTCTACTACAAACGCATCCGCAAGTATTGGCGTTTTCGGGGCAAAGGTAACGTGCGACATCTTTCTGGAGGGCTTCGCTATTGATATTGTGATATTTCTTTCCTTCAGTCTTCTACAGAAGATAGTACCATCGACCACATGTAAATAATTTGGGAAATCATGATTCGATGTCGACTTCTACTACAGTCATAAACACGATCATTTTGCATCAATTTTAAAATCTTTAGACATGCAGCACAAGTAACTGAGGTTTGTCTGAGGAATTTAGCTCCTTTATAAATATGGTAGATATAACGATTTCAATAAGATACGAATTTCTACTAGGAATGTTTAAAGCTACTTGGTCAAATCTCCTTCTATTTCTCTCACAGCGATTCCGTCCTTATTTTTATAGAATACTATGTCTCCGTCATCTTCGATAAAACAGCATTCTGTGAAGCTGCGATACAACGCACGGAAGCAATTCTGAAGAGGAATTTGGAAATCGATATAAATAAAGACTCAAGGATAACTTACTGTGGAGTCGAAATTATAATGCTCTTTAAGTACAGGCTTTATATACTCCGTTACCTGTGGAAGGTTGTCTAAAATCGGTGTTAGCTGAAAGCCCTTCGAGCAGCACAGTAAAAAGAGGCTTACAGAAGGGAATTCTGGTGACTGGTTGCAAAATGAATCAAAATAATACTCGAAGGTCAAAGAAAATTCTAGCGTACAGAAATGATGTGCAATGTGATCGTGGCTAATAACGAGGATATTCAGATTTAAATATGGATTATTTAAGGAGCGACTTTACCTGATATTGTGCAGGAAGAAGCGTCCTCCCCATCCAAGTAGCGGTCTATCAACTGTGGCCAAGGCTCCACGAATGAATGTCCAACCTTGGTTCCGATAGTGGGGAATTGTAGGATCGGAGTGATGAAGGAATGTTAGCATTACCACCCCTTAAATATGATAATTAAACATAAGCGAAGGCATTAATGAGAGATATAATCATACAATGGTTTGCAAGCTATTGATATCCAGAAGATTAGTTTCCAGAGAAGGGCAGAAGGACATATACGCACTAGATAAGGAATGAAGTATAGTTTGAAGAATGAAGCGAAGCCGACGCGTTGGATATAACTCCATAGTATCATCACCATCACCGAGAGTCCTATATTTGAAGCGATTATACCCTCGCGATCATGTGACCTGAATAGTGGAGACGAAGGACTGAAATGCTGGTAAATGAGCGTAAGATTGAACTGATTATCATATGTTAATTATGCCACGCACATTTGTTCCAGCTGGTAGACTTCCATTACAATAATAAGAGAGAGAACAGAGATACATATGTAAATAGCTTACCCCGGGTTTCCCAATGCATTCGTCAGAAGATAGGTCTGCCATCCAAGAAGCTGCATGAAGATGATCCGACCTAGACTGTAGATAGGTGTCTCTACGACAGAAGTTAATCACAGCAGAAATCGAAGGAAATAGTTCAACTTCTTACCTTCAAAGATATCATGGTAGTCTGTAATATGGGCTGAAGTTTTTGGTGGTAAATTATAGTGGGACCGAGTACGGGGCACAAAAGTTCCATCTCTGTTTTAAGAATTCATAAGCTGAAAGAATAAATCGACACTGATAATATAAACTGACTTTTCGACCGAACTGGATCCTTTCTGAGTGTGAAAGCAGACCGATGCAAATGAGCGCAAATTTAGAAAATTTCAAAGGTTAGAACTTGCATGATGTCTGAATAAAATAAATCAACAAGAGCTTTTCAAAGAAAAAGAGGTGAAAACGAACGCATGATGCGATGCCCTCCAGTTGAAGTACGGGACCAGAATCAACTGAAGGAAGATGTTAGAAATATATTTCTAAGCATGTTAACGGCTCAATTTACCGTGTGTAGACAATATCCAGCAGTATTATTCATCCATACTTTAGGAAAAAGAGCACCATGTCCCGCTTCATGTCCTGAACAGATGTGCAAGTAAATGAATCTTCGCGCTAGCAAGAATTGACCACTGCGTACCGAGAACAAACCATCCAGCTAACACTAACCCTTGGATATACCAGTATAAAGCCCACAGCATCCATTTAATAGAGCCTCCTATCATTGCCCCATATTTCAAAGCAAGTTGGAGGGAGTAACTGTCTATCTTAGACCCAAGAACATAGACCATCATCGCCATAACAATATCCCGGGCCACGTAAGCTATTGCTTTGCTAGTGGATCTATCGTGGAGATGATGAGGAACAGCTGCATGAATTTCAGATATATGTATCTGAAAATAGTACATTTTTCTGAGTGTATTCGAGCAGCTACATGGAGGAAGAATAACTCACTTTAGTAGGGGCTTTGAAAGGGATCCTCTTTCGCGCCTCGTATTCAGGGCCATCGCGGAAGAGAGCTGCCATAGTACGAGATTAGCCTTGTCTCGGTGCAGAAGTAGAGAACTTGGGGAGTAAGATGTTGAAAGTTCTGGATATCCACTCCTCTTCATAATTTCGAATAGAGTACCCACTTTAACTCACCCATCAGTTGGGCCGTGAACCGATGAGGCAATCTAAATCTCGAACAGGATACACAGTATGGATCATTCAGCCACACCATTTGATGAACACAGGATGTATTGCCACATGGTAAGTTAGGTAAAGGTGTACTTAGGTCGGTGAAGTTCAGGATAGCCGTAGCTACCGCGATTTTCTCCGAAGATTCAAGAGCTGCAGTGATGCGATTCGGGATCCGAGCTTTCCGCTACCGCTTCTCAGCTCGTTTGATCGCCAGTCTGGTTCGAATTCTATTTCTGGAATTACCACGATCTTCTTATCATTTTCCCCCCTGATCTACAAAATCTTAGATTTTGGGGAAAGGTTTTAAAGTTGGCCCTGGCTATCATTTCCGCCTGAGCCCGTACCCCATCTCAACCACAATCTGGTGAATACAGGTAAAAGCACACATTCTAACATGAGTCGATAGGCGACTTCTGAAAAGCAACTCAAATACGAAATGTATTAGAACTCTGCACGATCTCAGACTATAAGGATCCAATCTTCGGGCAACTAATAGCTCAGAGCATAGCACGTATACAAGGTGCGAGTATGGTGACGTACTTGGTGGAGTTTTCATCTGTTGCTGTGCTACATACATATCGTGGAATTGATTTACATCAATTCGCTGCCAGAGTCTTTACTGTTTGAGTCATCTGTTCTATCATCTAAATGGGCGCTCTCATTGCAGAAACCTGACATGATTAAATCGTGGGACATGGCAACTTGATCCTGCAGAAACTTTGGAGCGAGATTTGACAAAGTAGGAACCGGTTTTCCATCATCTCTACACATTGCACTACTTTTGTTGAGACTTTTCGAATTATTAGCACGTTGTACAGGCTGATCCTAAAACAGCAGTTTGTCTCCTGAATTTTCATTACCGAATCCACAGCTTCTTTCTTGAGAAAGCATGTTCCGACGACGATAATACGTGGCTTGATCGCATCAGCGGTGTATCTATCTGAAACATATCTTATACGTACCTTGAAGTGTTCACGTTGCGCAGATTCATGACAGAGTGCAGATAGGGGGATAAAACTATTGGGAAACCCCCCTTTCTCCTATAACCCCGGGTTTGTTCGGAAACCCCACAAAGTTGTCAAAAGT
>JASFDE010000229.1:0-23233 GCA_036937135.1 Nidula niveotomentosa | reverse complement strand
AACAAAATTAAGTGAGTAGCGACGTCAGTGAGTGCGCAGGTCCATTGTTCGAGCTTATGGATAATGGGTAGGCACTTCTTCAAAAACTACTCTCGATAAAAAGCCACGAAGTGCCATTGAATCTGCTATAAGTAACTCATATTTTTTTTACATTTATATTTATAGAGTCTAGCTCAAGTTGAAGGAAGAAAGAACTGAGGCAATGACGGACCTCGGACCACGAGTCTTCCGAATCTCACGCTGTCTCCGGATTTTTAGCAAGCAGTGACGGAAGAGCTCATTGCATTGTTCCGTGTCAATGACCTCATGAAGCATCAAGGTATACAGAAGAGAAGATTATCTCATTACGTTGATGATATGTCACTATGTGATATTTCATCATAGGTATCTGTCAAAACATATCCTTATATTGCTTCAATCCGTCATTTGTTTTCTAAACTATCAAAATAGCCGAATCGGAGAGGTACGTAGGTCGTCAGCGGCCGTCGCGCACTCCGGGAAATCTGAGTCATCTGCTTTTGAAATTCCCGTCACTTCCTTCACATTGTGAGCCCCTTCCTGGGATTTCTGCTGGCGGAATTGAATTCGCTCGTATTGAACTAAGCATCGCAATAATCACTCCACTAGGACGTATTCGCTGTTTCACTTCCGTCACCAACCCTTGAGTATTCTCAGCACTGAAAATTACCGAAGAAAAAGGTATAAAAGGTGGGTTATTCGACGCTGCTCATCCCAACACACATTCAACATGCAATTTAAACCCGCTGCTCTTGCCACTCTCGCCTTCGCTACTCTTGCGGCTGCCACAATTCCTGCCAGTCAGTGCTCAACTGGCCCGGTCCAGTGCTGCGACAGCACTGCGCCTGCTAGCGATCCCTCGGTCTCCAAGATCCTGGCGCTCCTTGGCGTCGTCGTCCAGGACGTCACCGTGATCGTCGGTGTGACCTGCACGCCTATCACTGTCATCGGTGCTGGCGGAGATTCCTGGTAAGCGTCGGCATTCTTTTATTCTCATTTAGAGTTCTCGGACTTAAAACTTGTTTTTTTTAGCTCCGCCCAACCCGTCTGCTGCGAGGATAACTCGTTCCGTAAGTCTTCTTTCAACTTCCAACTTGTACTTAAATCTTCTCTTCGAATGCTAACACTGTGTGTCTCTAGATGGTGTCGTCGCCATTGGCTGCACTCCCGTCGACCTCAGCTTGTAACGTGCTTGGAACAATTACACGCATACTTTATTCAGCCACAGAGCAGTATAAATAGCAATTATTTACCATGTTGCTTTGTATCATTACGGCAGAGTGGAGACATTTACGGCAGAGCGCGTCAGGTTAATCAACATCTGAAATAAGTGTTAAGACCTATCATTTCTCGTGTGAGCCAAAGGACTTGAAATACATGATGTTCTAATGCACGGAGCGTAGTTTGACAGTGCGAATTCCGACCGGGTATAGTGATCACTACTGACTGAATCGGCCGCTCAGAGTCTTGGTGAAGTTCAAACATTTTTATGTGCGGTGCTAGCTTCCAAAAGGAATCACGCAAAACTGCCTTGGAGCTTAAGTCAATTCAGTGCTGGTTGGCCAATAAAAAGTCTGATAAAGCCTCACTCCAGATCCAGAGGCCGTTTAGTTGCATTTCTTCGAGAGTTGATATGAGCTCCTGAATGAAGCGAGCAGTATATTCTGAAAAATGTGTACTATATGTACAGAAGAGGCTATATGATGAGACTAAGTAAATAAAGAAAAAATAGTGTAGAAGTTAAGGAAGCGAGAGATTTATGACGGGGCAAAGTAGCCGAGAGCATTTTAAAACGAGCAAGTGATCACGAAAAATTGTAGAGACACTCCCACATTCATATCTTCTTTCAAAATCAGATCCATGCATACATATAAGGTAAGAAAAGAGCCTAATCGAGAGCCAATCATTTTACTTCAAATACTCCTATTCTGTTGGAACTTGGCAATTAAGACGACATACAAAAAGCAGAGCCATGGGAATTCAGCAGATGGCGCAGATAGTAAACCCCGTGAGGCTTTCGCGATTTTATCTTTACGACCCGCGAAGACGAGCAGGCCTTACTAAGCGGTTTGAGACATTTTTCTCCTTCGGCGACGTATTCGAGACGCATTTGATATTAATTACTGAATAGCTTCAACTTGTATTCGAAGCGCGTAGTGCAATCGTGGACTTTCACGATTCCGGGCTCATAAAACGGGGAGGGACGGTCCCATCTTCACGCTAAGGTCGGGCGAGTACCGCTTAGTCTTGACGAACATGGAGGGGCAGGGTTCGGTCTTAGCGAGTGTGGAAGGCGGGTCGGTCTTGACGACGACGCTTGCGCTTCTAGGGGGAACACCGATTGCGAATGAAAACGGTTCTGTTTTTACGACTACGGGGGGAGTTCTGGCGGGGATGCGGATGGTGAGACCTGACGGCCTGGGCGGGAGGTGGATTTTGAGACCTGATTGGGAGGGTTCAGGAGAGGAAGATGGCCGAGTGTAGGGTTTCTCGCGCGACTTGGAGGAGGACTTGGGGGAGGAGGAGCGGAGGGTTGAGGGCTTAATTGGGGTGGTAGGAGTGGATGGAGCGGGAGAAGAGGATGGGGCGGTGGAAGTGGGCAGGATGGTGGGAGAGGACAAGGTAGTAGAAGAAGAGGAGGATGGAGTAGTAGATGACGAAGAGCTCGATGTCTGGACAGGGATGACAAGTTTCAGACCCGTTTTGAATGGCGGCGGAGTTGTGGACGTCGTCGCCGAGGGAGGATTCTGGGCTTTCAGACCCGAAGTAGAGGGCGGAGGTGTGGGAGGTGCAGACTCTGCCGTCTTCTTCGCAGTAGCGTGAAGCACGACAGAGTAAGGTCTCATACGTGAGTTAGGGAAGGATTTGCGTGCGGGGATGCGGAGCATCAATGGTTCGTCGGCAGCGCTTGAGCTGCCAGAGGAAATGGGAGTAGAGGTGGTGATGGTTGTAGTGATAGAGTCCATCTTAGTGGACATGGATGCAGAGGTGGAGGTGAAACAGTCGGGGTGGGCTGAATAGTAGGGGGACAATGGTCGTGGTCTGAGTGAAGGAGAGGAAGTGCGTCCGAAGGGAATTTATACGTCGTGCTCGGTAGCATCGAGTGCTAGACATGCTGAGCTTGAAGTTGTGTGAGACAACGGCGGTAGAACTATTAAAAGGGCTCCGCGCTGTTGGTCAAGACATCGAGGTCGGACCCCGGGTCGCGTCGACGCGTCGTACTGAAGAAATCTTTCCGCAGCCAGACAGACGAAGGAAAGTACTCATAGTTATTCGTAGACTGACAAGTTATTCGTAGACTGACAAGTTATTCGTAGACTGACATCTTGCCGAATCAGACGTCGAAGAGACCGACCAGGGTCCTAGAAGATATATACGCCAACGATGCCCCCGAGGTGGAATCGAGTTGTTGAGGTCTGTGCGTACTTTTTTCCGAGTCAAGACGAGTCATCGATGTCTTCCGTTGTTTCAACATGCCAGGCAATTCATTGGCTGACAAGAACCAACCTGAGCGTTGGGAAGTATGATAGTCCGGTGGGATCTGGATCGCAGAGATGTCTACACATCGCACGACTGAGTTGGGCGCACAGACCCAGCACCCATCGACCGATCTCCCCGGCATATTTACCATTCCCCTCTCATCCAAGCATCGGCACCTCTCCACCCCCTGACGTGCCGATCAAGGCGGATTTAGGGCCGGCACCAGCGCGTGTTTGGTTGTGGCGCCAAGCGGAGCTTGAAAGCATTGGCAATTTGATTTGTACGCGCCCCTGATCCTTCCTCAACGCGTCCTTGTTCCCCTCCTCCTCCTAGTCGCACTGCATAGCGTCTATTCCCTCAACATTATCCTACCTGATACCTTGCCAAGAGCGACGATCAAATCCCCAAAGATGAGCTCGAGCCCTGTGTCTTCCGCCCCCGCGGTGGACTTTGACTCCCCACCTCCCGACGCGAGCAGCGCGCCCTCTCCGCTTCCCTCGAGCACCGCCGCATCTTCGCCTCCGGCGCACGCGCTGTCAGAGTATGATTGTGCTAGCAGCGAGGATGCTTTCAATAGTGGTGTACGTGTCGCGTTTTCCTTCATTCGTGACGAGTGTTAACGTTGGGTGACCCACAGGCCATGGCGGACGAGGAGGTGCTTGTCATCCAAGACATGAAGCAAGAAGTGGAGGAATTACTCGGTGAGGCTGGAGAGGAAGGAAAAGAAGAAGAAGATTCCGTACGCGTTTTTCCCATCATCTTCACCTCCCACCCTCCGATTGACGCGTCGCACAGGAAACAACCCGCCGCCTCGCGCGGCTCAAATTCGTGCTCGAAAAGTCTGCCGTCTATTCTTCCATCCTCAAGGAACGCATGGATGAGGACAAGGCGCGCCAGCTCGCTGAGCTCCAAGCCAAACGACGCGCGGAGAAATCGAAAGTCGCGTCCAAGGCTAAAGCCACGACGAAATACGTCGGCCAGAAACGCACGCGCGCCGAGTCGCTTGAGGCGGAAGACACCGCCCTCGCCCCCGTCGAGGAAGACGGGGCGGAAGAGGAGGAAGCGCCGATCTTCCAGCAGCCGGCCTTGATCACGGGCGCGACGCTCAAGCCATACCAGCTCGAGGGACTACAGTGGATGGTTAGTCTGGATCAAAATGGAATTTCGGGTATCTTGGGTACGTACTTGGATTTGATTTTTGTTTGCTCTGCTTTGGCTCTTGAGCCCTCCTCAGTTCGTTCTTCTGTTTTCCTTCCCTTACCTCTCCTACTTCGTCACGGTTATTTCCCTTCCCTCACATACGTTCGACACTCTCATTTCTCTTACTATTTCCATCCCTCTTCTGAACAACTATCTTTGCCATACTCTTCTGCGTTTTTCTCCTAAATTGCTTGCAAATGCTGACTTTCTCTCGTCCACAGCCGACGAGATGGGCCTCGGCAAAACGCTCCAAACGATCGCATTCAGCGCCTACCTCAAGGAGCAGCATAACTCAAAGCCCTTCCTCGTCGTGTGCCCACTAAGCGTCATGCACAACTGGAAGGATGAGTATGAGAAATTCGCACCGGATGTGAGTGCTTCTTTATAGGCTCATGGGGGAGGGGTGTTTCCTTTGCTTCGTTCGTTACTTTTCTTCCGCTACGTTCGTTGCAGATTCTTTTCTGGTCGGTGAAATGCATGAATCATGCCTTTTTACCTCAGTTTTTGGTACAGGTCCGCTCTTCTACGGCCGTTGATCGCCCATGTCGTTGACTTTCCTTTTCCGCTTTTGTTTGCTCGCCAGAGGGAGTTATCCCCTCTACCATACTCTCCACGTTTTATGGCCTCGGCTTTTGATACTGCACCGAGAGGACCTATTTTGCTCTCGGTTTGTGGTTAGCGATTGCCTCTTTGTGCTGTGTTATCTCCTTCATTCCGAGGCTTTCTTTTTCTTGGAGTGGCTTATCTTTTGTTGGATTACTTCCTTTTTTGATCTTTCGTTAGTTGCATGCGGTCCCATCATCATTTACTGTTCTGCTGGAGTGTGAGAGCTGGATAACGTTTTGGGGCATTTTGAGGCTTGCTGAGGTTGTATATTGCCGCTCATATTAGGGCATGGCCTGTATATTATTCGATCTTCGTGTGTGGGTGATGTTCTGCTTTAGTGCGTTAGACGCGTATCTTTGGCGAAGTTAACCGCACCGCTTTGGAGGACTTATTGTCTGTCATGCAATTTTATCTTGTTTTGGTTTTTACTCTCTTCTTTATGTTCCCTTTCACTTTAATTTTCTTGCTTGTAATCTTCTTACTGTACGGCGAAGTGGCGACGATGGGCCATGCTGCCCAGCTCACGGATGGTTTGAGAGTAGTCAGTCCAGATTTGGGACGAAATTGCCTTATCTTCTATTTGGGATGTTGTTTGCACCGTTACCTTTTATTGGCCCGCGCGCGCACTTCTAGTTCTATAATTTGCTATGTTTCAGTTACCTTTTTCTGCCCCGCATACGTCTCGCCCCTATTCTAATCCCTACCACTACCATCTTACTAACTGCCATTTATGCATATCTAGATCCCGGTATGCATGTACCATGGCACCCCCGCCGAGCGCGCAGAGATGCGGCGCACCGTCATGGCTCTCCCTGGGTCCACCTCAATGAACAAAGCTAAATTGGGACGGCCCCCGAAGCGTAAAGGACCTGGACGCCCAGCGAAAGGCGATAAGGTCAAGGCCAAGGCTGTGCAGCCTAAGGTGAAAGCCACTACGAGTGCGAGTGCGAATAGTACGAGGTCCCTGAGGGGCCCTGTGAAGGCCAGTGGCCGACCGACCAGAGGGGCTGGCAAGGTGCAAGAAGAGCAGTCAGCGTCTTCTTTGAGAAGGAGCTCCCGCGCACGTAAATCGATCATCATGGTGAATTCCGATTCGGACGACGAGCAGGAGAAGCGGAGGAAGAGGAAGAAGAGGAATGCGGATGACGAGTATCAGGAGGTCATTGATATCGATGCGCTCTCGGATGAAGAGGAAGAGGAGCAAGAAGAGGAGGAGATGGACGTGGACGAGCCTGCCTCTGTTTCCAGCTCCAAATCCAAAGCTAAGGCTCCCGTGAACGACGAGGATCCCTTTGCCTCGTTCCCCATCGTGATCACGACATATGAGATGATCATGAAGGATCGCGTTCACCTCGCGAACTATAACTGGGGTTACATCGTCGTCGACGAAGGGCATCGTTTAAAGAACCTCGACTGCAAGCTCATGAAGGAGATCAAGAAGTACAAGAGCGCTGGAAGGATGATCTTGACTGGCACACCGCTGCATGTAGGGGTTTTCTTACTATTGGCGTAAGAAAGCAGCAGCTAACAGGTATCTTTCTACAGAATAATCTTGCGGAGCTGTGGTCTCTGCTCAACTTTATCTTACCTGACATCTTCGACGATGTAGATTCCTTCCAGGAGTGGTACGTACTGCTAATTTTTACCATTCTCGTAACGCTGACGTCTCCCTCGTTAGGTTCAATCTCCCCTCACTTCAGTCGTCCCTGCCGACCTCGCAATCCTCGCAGATCATCTCAGCCCTGCACGCCATCCTCAAGCCCTTCCTCCTCCGCCGGCTCAAGACGGACGTCGAGACTAGCCTGCCGCCAAAGAAAGAGTACGTCCTATACGCACCGCTGAGTTTGCGGCAACGCGAGGCGTACGAGAACGTCCTGGGTGGCGACATTCGGCGGTGGCTTATTGAGGGCGGAACAGCGGACGGGGTGCAGGCGAAGAAGGGCGAAGCGGTGGAAGAGATAAAGGAGGAAGAGGTGGTGAAGGAAGAAGAGAAGAAAGGAGGCAAGATGCGCTTGAGGAGGCGGAAGGGCGCGAAGAACTATGCGGAGGATGGCGAAGATGACGAGTACTTTGAGAAGCTGGAGAAGGATAATCTCGATGCCCGCCAGCCGAAGCAGATCGACGAGAAGGAGGAGGCGAGGATTGGGAGGGAGCACCATTTCAAGGCTAAAGGTTCGTTTCTTTCATCCATTCACCATTGACGACGCGGGTTTAAGTAAACATTCATTATAGTGAAGCAAGTGAACAACATGAAGCTTCAGAACGTGGTGATGCAGCTACGCAAAGTGTGCTCCCACCCATTCCTGTTCGACTGGCCCATCGATCAGGACACGCTCCACCCCGTGTTAGGCGAGGAGCTGGTCAATGCCAGTGGAAAGATGATGGTGCTCGATCGCCTCCTGCGCGAGCTGTTCAAGCGGAAACATAAGGTGCTGTTGTTCAGTCAGTTCACGACGATGTTAGACATCATCGAGGTCTGTATCCATCTTGCTTATCTTGGATATGGAATGGCTAATCTTATCTTCTGTCTGTAATATATAGGATTGGGCTACGGATTACATGGGATGGAATATCTGCCGCATTGATGGCTCCACCGGTCCCCTCGAGCGCAGGGAGCAGATGAATTTATTCCAAACCGGTGGAGACGCATCTGATGCTCCAATCCTCTTCCTATTGAGTACGCGCGCTGGTGGACTCGGTATCAACCTCGTCGCGGCGGATACCGTCATCTTTTATGACCAGGATTGGGTATATTTTTCCCTTTTTTCTTTCAGCGGATGGCTGACTATGTAGTTTTATAATAGAATCCGCAGATGGACGCCCAAGCGCAGGATCGCGCACACCGTATTGGTCAGACGAAGCCTGTCCTCATCTTCCGGCTTGTCAGCGCCCACACGATCGAGACTAAGATTATGCAGCGCGCGACAGAGAAAAGAAAGCTGGAGGCGCTAGTAATTGCCAAAGGTGCGCTTTAGTATAACCTTTCTCGGCGTTGTTCACATTCTAACGCTACTTCAGGGAAATTCAGAATGCCGGCGTCAGTAGCTTCTTCAAAGAAGGAGACCATGGCGGAACTGGCGGCATCTCTTTTGAGACTTGAGGGCGAAAAGATCGAGGTCGTGCCGAACACGAAGGAGGGCAAAGCCAGTGTCCTCAGCGACGAGGATCTAGAGATTCTCCTAGACCGGAGCGATAAGGTGTTTGTAGAGAGGCAGCAGGGATGGATGTCCTCCAAGGTGGGAGAGGAAGTCGTCAATGCCGGGAGAGCGGAGGCGGCCGCTGGGAAGAAGGCGGCGTTTGCTGTGTACCAGGCTCCCGTGGAGGAGGGAAATGACGCCCTCGCGAAAATGCTGGGAGAAGAGGTTCCGGAGTAGCGGCCGGTTCTGTTCCATTAGGGCTATTTTGTATTTTAGATGACATTATAGCGTATACCCTGCTTTCTTGTTCGATACTCCGTCGTATTTATGTATATAGTACTTATAATCTGTAGATATTACAATTGGAACTACAATTCATGCTCTGGAGACGGCTAAATGTGCGATAATTTTCGTGCCACTGGGAAGTTCTGAAGAGGCAGTATTTTTCGAAACTGTCGCTATACCGCAAATCAAGACATGCATAGTGCTGCTAATCGATGCCTCGCTTGCCGTAAGACCCTCTAGTACGCTACGTCCAGTTCTGTATAGCTGACTGATTTAATTTTTATGCTGCAATTGGCCGCAAGAACGCTTCTGTGGGGGCTTTTTCCTTCAATTCATCTAATGCTCAGATATCAGCAGTACCCAGTTGCAGTCAACGTATCTCGGGACACACTAAATATTCATTCTTTCGCTGTACACTGTAACATATTCCATTCATCGTTATTGCGGATTTAAGAGTTGTCCGACGAATGACCACGTTAACTAACCTCAAGAGTATCTCTGTCCATAAAGAGGTTGAAAAAGAATAGTATAACTGGTTGCAAAAATGGGCCTGACTGGGAATTGAACCCAGGACCTCCTCCAATTATACGAATTGAGCTCGCAAGTTGTAACACCCGAAGGAGGAATCATACTACTAGACCATCAGGCCGACGATAAGGAAGTCAAAATTAATGATCATAATAGCAAATATGTTATTGGAGGTTCAATTCCCAGGGCCCATTTTTCATGGAACCCCTTTACATTCGAGAATAGTGGCGGAATGACGATGTTATGAAATATCTATCCCATTGGTGCTACAGTAATTATAACCTATGAATCAGCTTATCCAAATCCTGTGACTCTCCGTAATACTTAAAAGAGTTCTTAAATATGTCTATGACTTCCAGTGGCCGCCATGTGTCATAAAGACTCAAGATTGAAACATTGAGGTTTGCTGTATTGTGATATACTAGCATCGTGTTTATCTTTTTCTCTAACGAAAGGTGTCATATAGCGGCATTAATTTACAAACTCCTGGGCTACCAGATGGTTGGCTAAAGTTCAAGGTGAAATAACTTTGGGCCCCGACTGATGAGACTGCAGCCCGCTGGCAGTGCTTGCTACTGACAAATGACATCTTACTTAGTCCCAACTTTGGTCGTCGGCTATCGCCTCCGGCAAGAGGCGGAATGCAACGATGCTCATGACAATCAAACGCCCCCTTTTCCAGGAATTCCTCTCTATTACAGGACTTCTATCAGATTCGGAACATCCGGTACCGGGACCTATGTGTTATAGGGATATGGCATCGGGATAGCTTCGTGCTTTCAACACCTTGTCAATGATCTCAAACCTCTACAGTTTTTGTCGCTGCTAACAGAGACTCATTTGGATGTCAGAAGAAATAATTTCTGCTGTAAATCGTGATTATCATTAAGTCTTACTTAGACTATCTCTTGTTCACGCTCACTCCATTTGGACCACAGTTTACCTACCAAAAATGCCTACCGAACTTCATTTCGGGTCGGAAAGAGATGCTTCACGGGACACAGCTCTTAAATGGATGGACGAATGCAGTACGAAAATGGTTCCCGAGGCTCATTTACAGCCTTTGAAGAAGCTGCCAGGTATTGCAGAATATGACCTGCAGGTATTCACGTTCGTTCATAGGGTCTACCGTAGCGAGTATTACTTTAAGGTGAAATTTTTATACCTGTTAATTTTAGAGTTCCCTCTCTTCAAAGTGTTGTCTCGATACTAAAACCAGTACCCTCGAGAGGAAAGATCGCAGTGACTGACAGATAGACAGAACTTCCAAGTCTATGCTACAGCTATGACGCCACTTCCCAGCACATTTGACACCGCCGATGTTCTCTAGCCTCATGGTCGAGTTGATGCTGAGAAACGTGTACTTGATCAGGTATGTAGCGGAACCTTTCTATGTTTTTTTTTTGGAAATAGACGCTCATATATTAGGGTGTTAACATCGTCAGGGGATACTTAATTAAAGGTAGGTTGGTACCTTTCATTTCTCCCGCTCCACTGGCGTTCTGAAGAGTCCGCAGCACAAGTTATCTCGCGAGTGATACAATAATAATATAATTCAGCTCCTCAATGCAGCGATACAATCTCTGACTAATATATTATAGATATAACGGAGAACATTCGTACTCTCGTCCAAGTACACATTCTGATGCACCACTTCCGACTCGTGTTTTCAATGAACTCTCCTGACTCAGTGCTTATAATCTTCACCACAGCCCATGACTCTATAGCGGTGCATCCCCCTTCCATTGTGCTAAATGAAGAATCAACGGCACGCTGTCAAAAGCTCTCCAACTTAGCGCTGAACAATATCATCTGCCCCTGACGTTAATCCGTCAGATATATACTACAGGACTAGGCAAGACAATTCAATCTTCTCATCTCAGCATGCTTCTCACCTTCTCTTTGATTTTCCCTGTCTTTCTGGGAACCAGCACAAGAGCGAATCCAATCCCACTTGGAGCCGGCTCAGAAGCGCCCATTACCACAACTTACGGGCAGCGAGATATGTACGATATTGTATGGAGCTGCTTGACTACCATATTTGCCTGCACCTGGCTGGCGATCCATCCCAATATACCAGCGTCCAGGGATTCATGGTGGAAAACAAATCGTCGGCGCGCAAGAATAATGTTCTGGGCGTTGATTGCACCGGAGATGGTGATGTGGTGGGCAATGAGGCAAGCCTCGGGTGCGCGGAGAATCAAGGAGAAATATAAAGGTTTCTCTTTCCAACCAATTTTACGAGCTAAATTCTGAATTATCTCCCTTAGATCGTGGGTGGACAATGACCCATGGGTTTTTTGTGCAGATGGGAGGCTTTATGTTATTCCTAGAACAACAAGAGGTCGGTGTCCTATCGCTCGAAAAGCTTGAAGAGCTTTTTAAGCGGGGAGAAATCGATTGGCCTACCATATCCGAAGAAGATATCCTGGATAAAAGCAAAGGGGATTCACTTTCAAAGGGCCTTGTAGCGTGTCAAGTATTTTGGTTTGTCGCGCAATGCATTGCACGCGCTGGGCAAAATCTGAACATCACAGAGTTAGAGCTTGTAACACTCGGGTTTGCGGTCCTCAACGGCATAACATACTATCTCTGGTGGAACAAGCCTCTTGATGTACGGTGCCCTGTCGCGGTACAATGGACTCCTCATGTTCGACTTACGGATTATCGTGACCCATGTCCCTCTCCGACTGTGATGGGATCACCGACAATAGAGGAGATACGAAGAGATGAAATCCCACTGCCGGAAGAGATTTTGGAGACCGAACTGTGCTCAGGCAGGACTGGACACGAGGTCTCCCAAGAGAGAGACGACGACGAAAATACTATCGTTGAATCCCAATCACCGAAAAAGAAAAAACATATATCCCATGTACGACATCCTAGCATCCCTCCGATCGCCCACTGCTCGAATTCAAGAGTAACGCATCAGCCGGATAATATTTCTGATTTTTTGAGGAAGGCAACAGCAGACTTTTGCAAAGCAATTGTCACTGTTCCCCCCACTATTATTCGCGCCGTTGGCGAAGACTTTCGAACCAAAGGTATTGCCTCGACCTGCTATGAGCGACTCGTCCAGCGCCCTATTACAGCCATTCTTCGTCCACTTGGTAATCTGAGTCGGTCGGAGACCATCGAATGGAATGCAACACGAGTGCCAACGTTTTATGCCATCGAGCTAATCATGGAAGGCGGCTTCGGGAAAGAGCACCCCCTTCCTGAGAATGCTCGTTGGGTATCATGTTTTGCGATCCCAGTCGCAATTATCCATTTCATGGCCGATGTCTCTGCCATTCCGACAAATGCAGAGCAAGTACTATGGCGCTTGGCTTCTGTGTTTACATCGCTTTTACCGACTCTTTTCGTTCTCTTAGCTCCCGTAATTGGCCGAGGCTTGACGACTGGCGGTCCCTTAAAATTCCACCAGGGTATGCGAAGTACACGCACTTTCCTCGTACTAGGACTATTGGTTTACATACTCTCCCGGGCTACGTTGTTGATACAGTCGCTAGTAGTACTCAGGGCACTTCCTCCTGGAGCATACGAAACACTTCCGTGGACCAAGTTTTTGCCTCATCTCTGAGAATTTCTCATGTTTTCTAACTCATTCATACTTTACTTGAATTAAATTAATGTCGATCCAAGGTATGTTATCAACTTAGTGTACGTATAACTAGCATTTCGAGAGTACTTAGCATCAATGCAAATAATTTACTATCCTTCTTCCCGCACCCTTTGTGCCAGGAAAAATATGTCGAGCTTTAAATGTTCAAGAATTTCCTCGTGGAGCAGGACCCGGCATGTCTTCGAGGCCAAAGCAAGTTTTTAGCTTGCGTGTATGTCGTAACAGCTGAGGCTGGAAGTCAGCACGATAGCTCGGGGCACTGGAGCGCGAGTGGATACTATCTAAGTTAAGTCTTTCAGGTGTTTCAGCGGGGACGGAGCCCATGGTGGAGAGTAAATAATTTAACTTCGAATTTCTAAGCGTTCCAGTCAGGAACTTGACTGCTAAGCTGAACACACCAGAAAGCCGCCTCATAAGATAGAACACAAACTTTTCCTCCGCTGAGTATACACGCATAGTAGCATGCGTTCTCAGCGTTCAGTAGCGTGATGAGATTGGGAAATGATAAGATCATGGTTAAGCTTGTCGTGGGTAAGCCGACGGCCGTAAAAGCTTGCCACCGTTGCCTCACATGAGCAAACATCGACGATCAAGCCCTCGGCCTCAACGATCATCGCCTCTCACTGCATCAGCACCCTCAGCACAGCCCTCAGTACAGTCAGCGGCCCTTCGCTGCAACAGGGTCCCTTTTGCCTACTTAGTGGATCTAGCGTGCCCCTCCCTACGCATATCTCTATCAGCGCTTTCTAATGTATGCTCCAATTAGTGGATACTTGTGTAAGCCTATTGCTACAATTATAGTCAATATGTTGAATGAACGTTGCCCTCTTCGTTACCTTAGAAATCATGACTTACTTGACTCATACACTCCAAGTGTTCTATCAACAGCCAAGAAGTGTTACTTACATGGTATTCTAGTCAATAGTGTCGGTAGATCGTAAGCTATGAGCGAATTTACTTACACATACTTATGCTTTCAAATGAAATGCTCATGGAAGTAAAGCGCCCTTCATACCCCCAGACACCCCTCATGGCTGTACATCTGGGCGCAGCAAGGGTAAACCCTTCAGGAAATTGATTGTTTCAGACTCCTGTTTCCGTTGGTAGGAACATCGCATTGATCGGCTACATCAACCGCGGGAATGGATAGCCGAGGATGTATATAAGAATCCTCTCCAATAACCCTTGGCCCTCACAATAGGCTGGCCTGTTCGAACCGCTCCGATTAACATTTCTATCACGATCTTCACGACCTCACCTCACGACATCTAACGACAACCAAGTACACTTCTACGTGTCCGCTTCGCTTGCTTCATAAAGTCGCCTCTACTTCATAACAGTACACCGCATCTTCTTTGCGTTACTGCATCTTTCGGAAACCGTTTTCATCCAAACTACATCCACTTTCAAACAACCTAAACATGTCTTTCTACGGTTATTCTCATGCCGGCTCTTCCTACGGCATCCCCGTCGCTCGGTCATACGGCTATGACCGCCCCCTTGCTGTGCCGACACAGCATTACTATGCTCCGCCGATGTACGGGCACTCGGCACCAGCGCCAATGATGATGGCTCCGTCCTACCATCATCGCTCATACGGTTACGGCGGCTCATATTATGGCGGTGCTGCCCCAACGGTCATCGTTTCCGGATCGAGTCGGAGACATCACAGGAGATCGAGTTCTAGGAGCAGCTTCTTGCACTACCTATGAAGAAGGAAGGATATTAGTGGTCCGGCAGTGCGGATGGATAATATTTTGGATTTTGGAATTATTTTATGATTGGATTGGGCGAGGGGCGAGGCTGGTTGGATGTCTGGGGAGGGGAAGTGATAAAGGTTGAATACTGTACAGCATTCTTCCGTGATTAGTTATGAATGGGATGGTCGTCGGACGACCTGGTTTTACTTTGACATCTCGCGTCGTTCTAAGTTTCCAACGGAAGATTCACTTCCTTCACTTGCCGATGGTAGGTACCATTGTTAGTACGAAGTGATACCAACGGGGTTGCATTAGGTTAATTCCTGAAGTAGATTCGGTAGGTTCATAGTACTTCATCTATGCATTTGCCAGATATGTGAAACGATTGCATAGTCCTCTTGCTATGCATTTCGAGCGTCGTACTTTCGCCATCCAGTATCATCACTTCGCCCAGCCGCCAATGCAGTGATATACTCGAGAAAAACACCAGGTTTTCCAGCTGTCGATCCTGCCATGCCGTCGGACTCAACGAATCGCGTTAAAGGAATAGACTCGTGCCAAGTATACACTAAAACTGGTGCCCTCAAACCTTGCTCTCGAATATATCTGAAGATATGTTGTCCAGCCGACCAGTTTTTGACCACAACACCTGCATCATTTCGTTCCATACGAACTTGGTCAGTCACGAAGCGAAGGCGTGAGGGATGGTCGTTTTGAGCCAGAAAGGCTGAATTATGATGATACTATAAGTATTTGAAGGGGATTTGACAATAAATTTGAGAATGTCCTCACATGCGTTGGCATGGATCCATGCTTTAGCGTTTGACGTTGATCTCAGTTGCACCACCGTAATTCCAAGCTTCAACGCGTGGAGAACTCTTCTAGAGTCAGGAGGTACATCGTCGTCTATCCAGACTAATAATGGGAACGCCGGACCTGAGAAATTCAGTTTATAAACGTGTCGCCA
Organism: Nidula niveotomentosa; assembly: GCA_036937135.1. Lineage (NCBI taxonomy): Eukaryota > Fungi > Basidiomycota > Agaricomycetes > Agaricales > Nidulariaceae > Nidula > Nidula niveotomentosa. The sequence continues at coordinate 7,687 of JASFDE010000229.1, read as the reverse complement.
ATCGTCACGAATATAAGAAAATATGACATACCTTGACTGTATGTATTTATTGCTTTCTCAATCCTGGCGTATCCAACCATATCTTGCAAGTTCACAAGCGAAACTGTTCCGGTTCTATTTGCATCAAGTCGTATGAGCAATCTTTCGCGCTCTCTAGCATCGAAATATCGTCCCAGCCATGTAGCCAGGCGTTCGCAGAAGAAAGAACTAGCCACTGTTGTCTGCAAAAGTTGCGAATCGGGATCAGTAATAACCGTACTACTTTCATTATACTCACCGTATCCCCAAAGAAATATCTCCAAAATGCCTTTAGTACTTCTCCATTATCGGCAAAGATGCTCTCTGCACTAGGCGTAGTGGGATGTGGGCTGTGCATAATAGACGGGTGGGTGTCCATGCGCACCAGAGAAACGCTGCTATCGTTACGCAAATGGTCCACAATTGATATCGCTGCATTTAAAATGACAAGCTGATGGATGAGCTTTTGTTGATCGTCGAGAAGCTGCTTGTTCACTGTAGAGGGACTGAAGAAAGCAATGACTCGGTGAGAGCGACTTTGATCCCAGATATGCAGATGCTCTTGAGTACTCTGTAAGACCTTCCCAAGATTCTGGACACAATTGCCAAGTTGGTAGTTCGTCCCGAAGCCATGCGAGGAACTGAGAGGAGAAAGAATGTCGCTGATCTGGGCGACGATAGTCTCTATCTGAGTCAGAAGTTCACCTTTCTGGTCTCGCTCGCCCATCCAGTCGCTGATTGCCTTCGCCAGATAATAAACACTCCTAATGATAGAAATGGCGTCCATCTGCGTGAGCTAGCAGTCAGTATGCTTCCGTGTAAGTAGTTTAGAATCTTGAGGACGTTTCATCAGCCATTTGGGAGGTGCCATTATTGCGGCGGCTGTGCATGTTAGCGAGGGTTACTTGAGTAGCTGTCATTACAGCAGTACTTTTTAGGGAATAGCTGCTGTGTAAATGCCTTTGAAGTCGGCTCTGCGGCTCTTGCGAGCGGGCTGCGACTGTTGGTTCGGCAATCCCCGGAGGCTCCCGGTCCGTAGATCCGCAACTACACATTTCCTTGAAGTAAATGAATTTAAGTTTCGAAGAGCACACAACTGAATGATCTAAATAATCTGGTTTCGAATATTTTCCGCTGCCAAAAAAAAAATACGTATATAAATCCATGGCAAATCAACTTTCATCCTCTAGCATTGCCAATGCTTTCGTGCGCTCATCTTCTACCAGCCGACTCCAACCCCAGTGCCATCCTTTACCAAGTTCCTCCGCTAACCTTTTCAGGCTCTCTATCATCACGGAACCGTGCGACTTGTTGATATCTTCAAACCCGGGAGCGTCTAAGTCCGCGAAATGACCTTGCTTTCTTGATTCTTCTTGTACCATGCGAGAAAATGGAAGGCGGATCTTGCTGTATGTTGCCGTTACACGAGGAATAGTAAAGCCTTTATCCATTGCCTTGGAAATTAAGGAAGAAAGAATATATGCATCCTAAATATGTGATACTAAATGTTTTTTTGTTTACGGAATGGAGAAGACGTACCTCAATCGCCTGCCCAGCTCCTGCACCGAGATTAGGTGTCATTGCATGCGCCTAAGAAAAGGATCATAGCATCAGTTAAATACAATTGTGGAGACTAATAAATCAACTTTCGGCGTCCCCAATGAGAACTACTCTCCCAGCAGAGTACTTTGGAAGCGGCTTTACAGTTTGTATAGTCCATTGAGAAGGTTTTGCCATGCACTGAATTGATATCAAGGGTTAGAAATTTGACCCATATGCCTCACTGGTACATACCCGCAACAGGCTAAGAACTTCATCTTCCCATCCAGAATACATCGAGATGAGTTCTTCTTTGGAGGCGTATTTGAACGTAGGGCCTTCGAAAATTGTATCCTCTTTTTCAGGGTCTGAAATTAAACATGCTATATTGACGAGGCGCCCCTTTGAAATCGGATATGCCATGAGACGCTAAGATATCGATGAGGGCCAGTAACTTGGGCAAGTGATAAATTCACTGCCAATATACCTTTCTTTTTCCGTGATACTGTCAGGTTCGTTAATGTCAGGTTCGAAAACCACCACGTAACGGATCCTTTCTTACCGCTATAGGCGCTTTGAGCGCACGATGACCTTGCATTTCTTTTTCTAGAGCCTCACTTGAGATAAGTCCCCGGTAAACAATACATCCACTCCACACGGGATAAATCGACCCTTCGTGGCCTGGAAAACTTTGAGTTAAGAATGCCTTTCGGACATGGGATCGAATTCCATCGGCTCCTATAAGAAGGTCGCATGTAGCTGAGACTCCATTCTCGAATTCCAGTAGTACGGAGGAATCTTGTTGTTGATATGTGCCGAGTCTGTGAGATAAATGGCATTTGGCGCTTGAAGAGAGAGCTTTCAGAAGAACTTGTTGGACATCGGCTCTGTGGAACCCCGAAAGTGGTCCTATACAGTTTGAATCATAGCAGACATTAGCATTAAGACTTTGCCAAATGAATAACTCAATGAAACACACCTTTGGGAAAGACATTACGATAAAATTCTATACCCTCTTTCTGGTCACTTTTTCGACCAATAGTTACCACATCTACGGTGGAAAGATAAATGCAAATCTGAGTTTATTCTCTGGGAAGACAGAATACTAACGAGGCTTATCGTCTGGGTAACTATCCAAATGGACAGCGAGAGCGCCGTCCACACCGAGTATTTTCATGATATCCCAAGTGCGCGGCCACATCACAATCCCTGCTCCTACCTCCGTAACTTCATCCTTCTGCTCATAAATGTCGATTGTGAACGAATTCTCTGGGCATAGTCGTTCAATTGCCAGAGCTTGAGTTAAGCCTGCAATCCCGGCACCTCTAATAATTAATCAACTTGTGAGTATAAGAAACCAATAGTGCAGGCGAAAGGAGTACAGGAGCATATTCACGTACATTATGGCAATTCGCAGTGACTTGGCAGCTTCATTCGAGTACATTGTGAGTGTTGAGTATGGTCGAGTGGTGCTCATCTTCTCTAGAGAGAAGAGCGTTTATATTACTCCAAATAGGCTCAGACTGATTTGGGACCAAGTTGAACGCGACCCATGCCTACTGAGACCGCGGCCCACGTTATCATCTGTTACGCTGCCTCGAGAGGACGCATAAGCGCGTAAAGTGAGATATTTTCCCCGTAAAAAGATATTCGGCGGTGGATCGGAGGAAGTCAATGGACTGAGCACCAGTAACATGAACAGAAGACCCACAAAGACGTGAAAAAGTGACTGTAAGCCGGATAATTTATGCGTCGCTTCCGATGCACTTTGTCGCAACGTGTAAGCAGCATCACGAGGTAGGATAGGTTGGATCCGAGACAAGGATATTATTCTATTACAATCAAGTGTTCAGTCATGGTCATATAGGCCTGTGAACTATACAAATTTGGCTATATGTCATTATTCATATTGGCTAGTGAATACACGCCAAAATGAGTCCAAGAAAGACAATAAAAATCAAAATTTGCGCAAAATCTACTTTTTGCCACTATCTACAAACGAAATTAGACATGATCCCATGAACCAGCACTGCCAAAGGGAACGGGTACTTTCCTACTATGGCAACCACGTCCAAGTTTCAGCAGGTATAGGATTTCTTTGCAGCTTGTTTTAAGGTTGGCAAGGAACCATCCTATATAGTTGTCAGGGAAACGGATTCATTCAGATTATTCTCCATGATGGAGTAGATATGAGCTGATATTCTTGTATCTTCTATTTAAGTAAACTTGTTACTCTTTGTAGAGCACACAATCATACCTGTTCACTATGTGTTCAACAAAACACAAAAATTGGTCTTGCAACTTTACTGAGAATATTGCCATCCTGATGATCCTGAATAGATACAGATTAACTTTGAATTTGTTGTTGAGCTCTGCATAAATTTACATACTCAAAACATACTATGATCACATATTTATAACCTGAGAGCCATAGAAATGCTGCCCAAGTAATTGGGCATTTCATATTCAATATATAGACCTCTGGAAACTTAAAACCTTCAGAGACCTCTAAAATGGCTTGAACTCAGTCACAATAAAGAGTTTGCAATTTTGTGAAGTGCAAAATAAGTATTTTGATGCAATTTTGCACTGTGCAATATTTCACTGAGGGATTCCTCTACAGAGAGATGTGCTTACAACTCAAAAATCCTAGTGTAAATGTTTCAATATATTATGCACCAGACCAGAAATTGAGATTCTTATAATGTAAGAATTGAAGTTGTGGCATGATACAAAGATGTTGCACAGTGCCAAATTGTAATCTCTCTAATACAGGCTCAATTATGTACATCCACCCAAAATAGGAAGTTCAGCACTTTTGAACATTTATTAAACCTGGTCATTGTCACAAACCATCTCTGGAGGCATATTTCCAAATAAGAATGTCATTATAAAACTCAGGAAAAGGTGAGCAGAGATTGCTGGAATGTGGGAAAAAAATCTCTGGTATGAAACCTAGAGAGTATGCCAAAATAGAGATTCAGTGATGGGACACTGCAGAGGGGTCAGGACTTGGCTTCAGCTTATAAGAAGCTGCACCCTCCTTAGTCCTAAGGTCCTAGATTTCAGGTGTAGAAGTCAGTAAGGGTATCCAGAGAAAGATTTGGACTCAGAGATTATCCTTCATCATGACAAAGGTAGAAGGAGATGAGAGATAAGAGAGCAGAGACTGAGATTGAGAGTGAGAGGAGATTGCAGGAGATTCACAGTTATGCAATTAATAAACTGAGAAATTAGATACAGAGAGTATATAAGTTTATATAAAAGTGCAGAAACTCCTTGGCAAGGAGTTGAGTAAAGGAGCAGAGTAATGTTGGCTGAGATATGTGGCTGAAACTGGAACAGAGTAGATATGAAGTAATGGAGATCTGAGATGAGGAAAGGAGCTAAGACAAATGGATAACATACTAGTTGGAGATGTCATTATCAAGATATAACAAGAAAGGAGGATGAATGGAGATGCACAAAGATGCATGGAGATATATGGAGATGGACCTGTGCAGAACTAATAAATTCAATCCAGAGATAAAGGAAATGCTGCAGGAATATGCTAGAGATGCACAGAAATATCTGGAGACATACAGGAGATTAACTTGATGTGAAACAGGATATGGCAGTCATTCATCATCTTGGACCTGGGCACTATTTTCACAAGCTTTACAACCCATACTTTTGTCATGGGGAACCTCATTTCTCAGCCTCACTAACTATGGCTATGTTATATCCATGAATCATTCCACCATGCTTCTGACACTCTATCACATTTCTGCTATGTTTCTGCCTTTCCTGTTTACTTATTACTATGAGCTATTGTTCTGTTACTATCATACTTGCTATTTACAATAGCATATCCAGATACCCTTCCACTCAGTTACAATTCCACTTCAACTTCTGCTTTTCTTATTATATGTCAAAGACTTTATTATTATTCAATACAATAGTGTTGCAACTTCCACTTTCACTATTATGATTAGTTCACAAGTATTTAAGTAGCCTTACTCTATACCATAGACCTCAATCCAAATATTGATTAAGACTTTCTGATTCACTCTTGTTTATGACCCTTGTCTGACCTCCTTTCACCCTGCTTCTAGTTCAACTTCAATTGACTAGTCTTTCTTGCTCTTGACTAAAAACTTAGTCTCTAGTAGTCACTATCATTTGTCATCTCTAACAACCCTCCAACTCAGTGGTACATCCTTCCCATGTCAAAGTTTAAGCACTATTTAAATAATACCTTTCAACAATTAATATAACTTGTTGACAACATGAATCAAACCCTTGGCTGCACATTGAATCTTTGTAAGATAGAAATATAACAACTGAGCTACAAGGCCTTATGAAAATAATATATTAATATCAGTCTATAGTGTGACCTCTTACAGTGACTAAACAGTTTTAAAAGTTATCTACATATGTATATTAATAACATTATCTCCAAGGTGAGACAAAAACACATTTTAACATTTTAAATAATTCTCAACTTCTGCTACATTTCTAATTATAAAATTTAAACATCTCCTCATACACATGTAGAAATATCTTCCATACACACTTGGGTTGCCTATTAATTAGTCTACTGTAAAATATGTTTAAGTGGTGTTTGTAAGTATTAAAATTTAAACAGAGCTTAAAGATCTTCTAAATGGAAATGTGCAATGTTGCACATAAATACAGCATTGCATGCAACAAAGTTAGTGCACTACAGTTAAGTCCCTGTGGGAACTATTGCAATAAGTAAATATTAGTATAGTGCCTTCATAAGCCTTACTAGCTCAGTTGTTATATTGCTCTTGCTGTGACATGTCTGTCAGGTGAGGTTTTCAATTCTTACTAGTGACATAATGTAATTACAAAATTTGCCATTTAATTGGTGCTTAAACTGAAAATATTTTTACACATTGCATATTTGGATATATTTATCTATTTATTTAAATAAAACAAGACATGACAAGCCTTGATCATTAAATCAAACCTTATGAATTTACTGAGTGTTAAGTACAAGATAGTTTAATTGACCTAAGATGAGCTAGAAGAAAAGTTGGAGAGAGGTTGGAAAGTGGGAGTGGATCAGAAGTATTAGTTGATATTCAGATTGAAGACTATGGTACAAGGTTGCACTACTTAAATGCTCATTAAACTAATTTTAATAGTGAAAATAGAAATGGCAACACTATTGTAACAAGAGTCTTTGAAACATAATAAATTGAGCAGGAACATAACTGAGTGGAAATATATCTGGAAATACTACTGTATATATTGAGTGTCAGATAAATAAGACAATAATTCACAGTAACACAAGGAATGGAGAATAGCAGAAAGTAGTGGAAAATTAATGGAGATGTAATGGATTGTGAGAGGGATGTTAGAAGATCATGGCTGCAACAGTACTCCCTTCTTATTCCCAAGCTCTGGAGGGATTATGCCAGAGGTTTTTTGGTTGTTTGGTGGGGGAAAAAAAATCATGGGCATATAAAAGGTGGACAGTTGTAGGGTAGTGTTCAGAATTTAATTTCAATGTTGCAAAGATGAAGTCAAGACATACCTTGATTCACACTATGTTTCTGCCTGTGAAGCTGTCTGCTATATCTTTTCATTTTGGGCACATGATGAGCAGCCAACTGCTTATCATCTTCAAGTCCACCTTTCCAGTAATCAGCTTCTTAAATAGGAAAAGAACATAACACCTAAGCTCTAAACAATTATTGACAATAATGCAGAGAAGGACACCATACTCATAGAATACTTTGCAGCCAACCAAAAGTATCCAGAGGCACATGAATTGCTCTATCATAACTTTTCATTGAAATTGGTCTGGAAGAATACTGCCAAAATGTGGACTCCTTGGAAAGATGTATTATGCTCATCACACCTCTTTAGAACACTTTTTACCTTTAGACTGTTCTCTCCATGTCAGATGCACAAGATCATTTTTTGAACTGTATATAGTACCTGGAGAAGAAATTCCCTGTCCTACATTTTGTCAAGCTTGTCTAAAGTGTGGATTGCTTGAGGATGACAGAAAGTGAAAAATTTGCTTGGAGGAAGCTAGATGTCAGGCACACAAACAATATACTCTCAATAGTACAATGTCGAGGCCGTCTAATCACTCAAAGGGAAAAGGGAGGAG
>JASFDE010000228.1:0-23487 GCA_036937135.1 Nidula niveotomentosa | reverse complement strand
CTACTGAGAGTACTTCAACTTAAATACTAATTATTGAGTCTTGGCACTAAGTGCCAAAAGGAAATGATAAGAGTAACGAGGCTCGGAGGCGCTCCTTGTGATGCGAGTACATGTGGAGACCTCCGAGATAATGTAACGAGAACAATAAGATAAGCGAGATAGTGGAATGAAAGGATCATGTGAATGTATCATAAGGAGTGAGACCATGAGGTCAATACGATATAAGGAAATCATAATGGAGACTAAGAAAGATAGGAATGAAGATAATGGAGCGTACGAATGGAGTATAGTAAAAGTTCCGATAATGTGCCGAAGTATTGCCGAAGTCTCCCGGTGGTCGACGCGTAGACTCCTGGAGGTCGTAGCGAGTCTCGGAGGTATAGCTGAGCGTCGTGAACGGGATATGACAGGACAGATCCTGAATGCTCTGTCAGTGTTCCATCACTGAATCTTCATTTCATCATACTATGTTCATACTCCAGAGTTTCCATCCCCACTTTCATTGGTGTTTGCACCAACTCCCACCAACTGCAATAATCATTTTTCTGTCTGAAAATATACCTTCAAGATTAGATTATGGTATTCTGTGATAAAATAGTAATGTATGCAAAAATAAGTTGAAGTTGCTTGATACTGTTTGTTTCAGAACAGAATCATACCTTCCTGGCCATGAATTTAGCTGTTCATGTGTCTATATATAAGACTCACACCGTAATATTATACTTTTTTTTATTTTCCACTTTTCTAATTTGATTTATTCATTGTTCCCATTTTCCTTATTATTCTCATTTGCTACTATTTTACTTTATTTATTCTAACTTTTCCTGTTTATTTATTCCCATTTATCTTTATTTATTCTTATCTTTCCTTGATTATTCTAATTATTCCTTAATTATTCTCATTTATATTTATTTATTCCCATTTATCTTGCTTTATTCTACTTTTTCCTCAATTATTCTCATTTTGCTTTATTCATTTTGATTTTTCTTGATTTATTCCGATTTTTCCTTAATTATTCCGATTTTCCTTAATTATTTTCATTTTGCTTTATTTATTTCGATTTTTCTTCATTTATTCCAATTTTTTCTTAATTATTTTCATTTTGCTTTATTTATTCTTATTTATTTTTATTTATTCTGATTTCCCCTTAATTATTCTCATTTTGATTTATTTATTCCCATTTTTCCTTAGTTATTTCCATTTTTCCTTAATTATTCTCATTTCACTTTATTTCTTCCCATTTTTCTTGATTTCTTCCCATTTTTCCTTAATTATTCTCATTTTTCCTGATTTATTTCAATTTTTCCTTAATTTATTTCATTTTTCCTTATATATTCCCACTTGTATGTAATTATTTTCATTTATTCTTATTTTAACCTAAATATTCCTATTTATGATTAATTATTTCCATTTTTCTTCATTTACTCTGATTTTTCCTCATTTACTCTGATTTTCCCTGATTTCTTCCTATTTATCTATATTTATTTTCATTTATCAATATTTACTTCCATAATCACTATATATGCTCTCAGTTCAAGTATTATGCTGTTTTTCACTCGTTCACTACTAATGCTCACAGTCCAGGTAGAGCCTAGGTAGTGTCCAGGTAGAGTCCAGCTGGATTCCAGTTGGAGTCCAGGTGGTTCATTCCGATAGACTCCAGGAGGAATCTAAGTGCTACCTAGATTCCACCTGGACTCTACCTGGACATGAATCTTCTCCGCAGCGTGGAATCCAGGTGGAGTCCAGGTAGAGTCCAGGTGGAATCCAGGTGGAGTCCAAGACTCCTGCTGGACTCCAGGTGGAATCCGACTGGATTCCACCTGATTTTGTGGAGAAGTGCAATGACCTCCCATCTCTGTGAAATGCATTGCTTCTTCCTTTTTTATCGTAATGACGAATCCATATGAGCGAATCACCGCATCACCCCAACATTCATAGAAGACCTCTTTAGTAGAATAAGACAAGACGAAAAAGACAAAATATCGCACAAAGACTCACATCCAGCCTTATCTAAGTAATTGAAGAACTTGGTATAGATCTCGCGCTTCCAGATACTTCGATGGGAAATCTCGAAGTCGTTCTAGGCAGAATTTTGCTTTCCGAAATCGCTCAGATGAGTGTGAAGATGACTCACACACATGGTGTTCCTGATCCAGTCCTCGTTCCCAGTGACGCCCTCCAACGCCTTCCTAACACCCTCCTCTCTATTCCAAGCGAATCAGATAGTTTCGGTGAAAGAAAGGATATTTCTATTCCCCTTCATTAACCGGGAAATGTTGAGCTCAAGGGACTCCAGCACCCAAGTGGCGTCGTCTGATATCTGAACAGTTGCTACAGTTGAGTGATAGCGTCATGATGCCAACGATATAATTAGGAGCTGAAGAGTATGCGTACCGTAATGTGATTTACTTTCGACCGTGCGTTCGATGGGATCGCTTATGGCTATCATTAAAATTAACGTAAAACGAGAGATGCGAGCACATAAGAGCAGAAAAGCCAAGGTTCACAACATCATTATGGAACTCTATATTCGTATCTAATCTCCGCAACAGTCGTAATTGGCGAGAGCTAGATGTTTCCAAAAGAGGTCTTTGCAGCAACAATCATCATTTGTATGGTGTGATAGGCATTAATGGGGCATTGGTACCTGAGTAAAATTGACACATAGACTGGTATCCAATTGGTCTACAGAAAATACTAGTGCAAGTCGTCTCAATAGCTGTTATTCAATGAAGCCTTATCCGATAGTCTTGATATATTCCTCCACTCTGAAGGCTCAAGGAAACCCGGAGTTCCCCAGGAGTCGTTCCTAACTGTAGCTATGACCAAGGCTAACGTCAGAGAACCTCTGCCAATCTTCGGGGGATTATACTCACCAAGGTAGCCCTCTCCTCCACAATCCAATGACTTTGGATTATAGTTCGTCTGTAACAGCAGAGGCTTCTATTTCCGGTATATGGATATTTTAAGCAAAGATTGAAGCGATCTTTCAGTGTTAAGAAGTGCCATAGTCGTCACTGTAAGTCTAGAGGGAGGTGTGAGTATAAAGATCACCCAGTTTGGCCGCTGCGTTTGGACAGTGAGTGGTAATGAAGTGGAGACAGTGACACCAAGCTAAAAAGAGAGGATACGAAGATCCCGACGGCGAGGAAATTCCGAAAGCGAATCGGAAGAGCTAGCAGGATTGAATTTGTAGAGAAGAGGGAAAGAGAAAGGTCTCTCACGGAAGGTGAAGGAGACCTCGACGAAAGGACTTCCGGCCTTGTATGAGTATATGACAGCAACAAAGGTACGCAGACATCAGGTTTAACTTAGCATATAGCATCGTCCAGGTTATCATCGTAGATCAGGGTTTCACAGCAACTATGTCCCCTACATATTCTTCCTGGATAAATTGTAAGGGCAAGAAAATCTGTTGACGCTGTTGGTAATTGCACGCTGGATGATACGCGAGGTAAGATTGGGATTTGTAATATGTAGTTCTCTGATAGCCATTACATGATACCCTGCCCCATTAAAGCTCATCAGGTGAATGTTCCGTATGCGACATACATATGAAAAATTTAGGAACCCCACATACATATATTAAATTAGAACCACATAGCCGCAGGTTACACGGATAGCAAAGCGCCTCAGAAAACTCGAAAACCATAATTTAACGCGCTAGTCTTATCATTGTTGTCGGTAATTTCTTCTGCAAATTCCTACATAGTTGGCCATATCCGCATGAATTCTAAGGCTCCAGCCCTTCAATTAACCACTCTAACGTTGAATTTTAACATGAAGAAATCCATTCCTTCACATTTGAACGGTGGATGAAGATGATCAAAAAAGATTGACGGCTCGCTTGACGCACCGGTGCTGCACGCAATGCGAATTCATTGCGTGGCAGGCCGTAGCTGGGGCTGCATATACAGTAGCATGGAGGTTGGCTCTTGTAGATGCTACATACTAAAAATACCCCAAATTCAAATAGGGAAGTAACTATAGAGTAAGCTGGCCGCGTAGTTTGGGAAGGATTCCGTCCCGCAATCTGTGCATACTCAGCTTTGACTCCCCAGAAACTGGAGGCTGGTGGTCCGTAGCATCATCGCCTTATTGCTTGAAAACTTGAGTGAAAGGTTGAAATATTTCAGAATCCAACGCTACTCTATATGGTGGTGGGCGTAAATTTTAGATGCTGTATTAGGATGTTTATGTGATTGTGGACCTATCCGGGATATGATGATGAAAACACAGTTCCTGTTACATCGCGGGATGAAACCATCTGTAAGTTGCAAGCGTGATCTATAGTGTTTTAATGTATAGAAAATAAAAGCTCACTTATCAAGATTAGGATCGAAGCCTTGGATAAGATCAGTAAGTAGCAATATAAGAACAAAGGCTTGGCAAAATAAGTACCAACTGCTGCACCGTCTGTCACACATGCGCAGCGGTCAATCTTAGGACAGCCATATGCCCAACCTTGATGCTGATACCTACGACATGTAGAAGCAAAATTGAATGCTATGAAATAGACCAGGCTACGTTGACACGTACCCCATGTCAGGGAAGTGCATTACTTGATTTTTCCGCAGCATCATGGAAAGTCCATACGAATGAACAGGTGCATCTCCCCAACACTCATAGAAAAAACCTTGAGAGAAACATTTTGCATCAGAGGTAGTTTAGTGTATAAGTGATGTAAAACATACCTCCAGCTTGGTCCAGGAACTCAAAGAATTTAGAATAAATTTCACTCTCCCATATACTCCGATGAGAAATTTCAAAATTGTCCTTCTCGTTCGAACTTCCCATTAGAAGGCAAATTTGAAATTACTCGCACTGTACATACACACTCACATACATGCAATTTCTGGTCCATTCCTCATTGCCAGCAACGCCTCTAAGTGCCTTCTGAATACCAATTTCTCGATCCCAAGAGAATCCCAAGTTCTCGTTGAAAGAAAGAAGATGATTGTTTTCAGAGAGGAAGCGAGAAACATTAGACGCAAGGGTTGGCTGAACCCAGCTGGAGTCATCGCTTATCTGGACGAATCCTACATGAAGTTATTTCGATTAAAACACGTAAAAGCACGCATGTAGGAGATAAAGATGTATACCGTAAAGAGCATTATGCTCAATCATCCGTTTGATAGGATCATATGGCTGCCAAGGTTGGCAATAACGTAAAGAAAGAATGCATGGAGATTGTAACCAATGCTTACTATATCGCAATGAAATTCTATATCCGAATCTAATCTCCACAGCCATTCGTATTTGGCGACAGCTGGATGACGCCAGAAAAGTCCTTTTACGCATAGAAAGTTGTTAGATAATCGACAAACATTAGCGGTGCCGTAGAACCTGAGTAAAATCGACACATAGAACGATAACCGACACTAAACCTGCAGGGCGATATTAAGGACTCATAAAGACTATAAATTCGTAAGATATCCATACCCGATAGTCCTCAGCGACTCGTCTACTCTGGACGGCTCTAAAAAATCTGGGATGCCCCAAGAGTCATTCCCGATGGTAGCTATATATCCATAGCAGTAAGTTCGAAATTTGAGATTTCAACGAAACCTTGAAATGATACTTGCCAAAGATTGCCCTTCCTTCTGTGATCCACTTTACTTTGGCTCGCACTTCATCAGTGATGAAGCTAGCTTCGATCTCCGGTATAAACAGAACATAGGGATATTTTAGACGACGATTGAAGCGGTCCTCGATGTTGAGAAGGGCCATAGTTGCTTGAGTGATTCTTGAGGGAGAAATAATCATGAATATCACTGCATTTGGTCGAGATTCCGTCAAGGGCAAGGAGCGATAATGGAGTGGAGACAGAGGAAGTATAAATACAGCTACCAAAAGCAACAGCACAAGGGGGAGAATACTTCGAAAACGAAAACAAACAGCGGACATGGTAGCTGCTGGATTGAAGAGGAGGGGAAACGTAAGCCTTAGGGTATGTATCTTTTATCTTGTACTGACGAAGATGATCATCAGCTGGCATACAATATGGGTAAATGTCACTAAAAATACTTCAAACAGGGCGGCGAGCAAATCTGTACCAAGAACATCTCTCTGATACGTCGCAGTCCTGTAATGAGAGCTAGATGTCGACAAAGATCTAAACGAGTTGGGATAGGGGACTAGCCGTTAAAACGGGAATCTAAGTTCCACGAGTTACAACACCTATGATAATTCGGGCTCTTTGGATATTAAAAGAATGCACACATTCTTGAGGCTGTATCACTGAAGAACCACCGCCCAATGTCTTGCAGCCACCATCAAAAGTTAATTCGACTTAAGACATGCACCATAGCATAATGCCTAGTATCCTAAATCTACTTATGAATTGATACCGAACGGTACCAGCAGATCTATAATGAAATTATCGGGGTTTCAGAAAAAAAGAAGAGATATTAGTAGAGATATCACGCTCAACGTAGATTAAATCTCGTTGAAGCAAGGAAGCCTACAGCGTGCGGAATCAACATGAGAATCTGATACGAAGTCCGATGGGGGATACATAAAAGGCCTGAACACCATATGTAGGTGCGGAGCTAAGCGGAAGATATCGGAGCTTTAATATCCATGTCCAAGGTAATATTATTTTCAATGTCTCCGTCATGTATGCACCGGAAGCAACTGGATAATTATCGAGGCCCCGCTTCAGAACTCTAATGCAAAGGCCTATAATTCACCGGAACAACACCAGCATCCTTGTCATATCTTAGAACACGGCGTGCCAAAACACTCATTGTGGTTTGCAAGTAGTAGCGTCATCCTTTGCTCGCATATGTGAAATATCTGACTTGGTGTTAAAGTGAAAGTCACTCGACTAAGTTGTGTCGTTTTGGCTGACTACTTGCTGATCTAGTTTCGCCGACATGGACGGTATTTTGACGGACATGGTATAACCGATCACGCACGTATGGGATGATCGAATGTCAATCTTGGGCGCAGAACCATTCTGATTCCTACTGCTCTGAAGCAATTTCATCAATGATTACTAAGTCCTAATTGTTTGTGAGCGATATATTTCCACAGCTAGGTTGAAAGAATTATCGAATCTTGTCGCAAAATTGAATCCAATAGGCAGATTTACTGGTGCCACATGTAGCTATTTTTGGGTTGTGCTGACATCACCGGTGGCTCGGCTGTGACTGGCGGGGGGCTGGTGGCTAGCTGGTGGCTTGGTGGCTAAATTTGGAGCCACCGTCCACTAAAATCAAGCCGCGCCACCACAACAGAAATGAGCCACCAGGCGGCTCCGGTGGCCTCACTACAACTTTTCTAATGGCTCGCGTAGTGGGTACCCTTTTATTTCGAAGACGAGTACATCAATAAACCACCAAATTAGGTTTCAATGGTTGCGCAACCGAAGAAACACGGCAACCAAAAAACCCAGGTACCCTTTTCGGGAAACAAGTCAATATATATTTGTACAATAACTGTAGAAATTACGCCAAACTAAGGAAACCACCGAAACTAGTCTATGACCTGATATATAATTTGGTGTGGAAGAGTATGTATTTGAGCCATTTGAGTGCTCATTCATAAACCCGATTATGAAGCCCAGATCCAGGAAAATCGTACAGCTCACGTGGAGACGGAACGCCGGAACAGTAGAGGTGCCACCATGCCAAGGGACCACTAACGAGTCAGTCTGACAAACGAGAATTGAAATTGGTATTCGGGTAGTATCCGTATCTTATAGTGTTGCAAAAATTTTACACATTATGCATCCGTATGGTTCGTTCAACATTGCTTGTTGAATTCATTGCAGGTAGTATTCGGGTGTGATCAGCACGTTTCTCACCACCTCTCTACCGTAGATGAGCTCTAGAATACCTTCAACTTCATCTACGCACACAATATTTTTTTTACTGCACTTCTGCTGATTATTAGAGCATGTCTGTCAGGTTTAAGGGAGTAATGTTAATAAATAGTCTACATATATTTATGGCACTGAGCATTGTTGGATATAATATTTTGCTGGAGAACAGATCGTCATTTTCTGAGTACGTGATCTATAATATGAGGTTATTCTATGTAAAAATATACTCTCCATTGCGAGCAAGCACTCCGCAATCTGACCTTTAATTACTTTAGCGGATAAACAAAAAATTCAAGATATTTGACCTATCACATACAGTCTTTCAAAGGCTTCCCCATTTTGGTATATAGTTCCACCTCTTTACTGAAGCAGTTGAAGATTATTTAATCGAAATTTAATCGAAAATAAGTAATAAAGACTTACTTGTGTAATTGGCTGTTTCCTTGGAATAAGATATTGAGGTTCTCAGTTGGAACAAATCCTTTTTGCGAAGATTACTGGCCCTTCCCACTCGCTGACGTGCGATGTGAGACCAATCTTTGCAGTCGTTGTATTGCATAGCCTCTCTATATATCTTCGCATTGTGTCCAATATTTCCATCTCCGTTAACACCGCAGCGACAGTTGAGATTGAATACTGAGTCTGGAATTGATATTGCTGGTGAATATAGAAGAGATGGGACTCCAGTATCGCTCTCGGCTATTGGAAGGAGCGCAGAAGTAGTGGACGGATTTGAAGGCATCTCTTCGGACCCAGGCTCAAGAGACGAAATCCTATCACACTGATTTTATCCTTACAGAGATCTAATAATTAATATTTGGAGTAGTATATAAGTAATACAGTCTGTAATTAGTTTCTCAGTCTTCTTGAATCTAGTACCTTGAATATGTGCTCAATTCAGAGTACTCTCTCAAACCTTTCTCGTGTTTACCCTCTTTTGTTGCTCTCTCACACCCTCGAAACTCGCAATGTCATACAAGACTACACCGGTATATGTTGATGCGTGCTGTGCGTACATTGGTGCATGCTTTGCATGCATTGAGGCGTGCCAGTGCCGGCCATGCATGTATTGGTGAATGTTGGTACGTGCCAGTGCATGAAATTGAAAAGATGGTGTGTGCATAGGTTGAATTTTTCCTTTTAATTCAGAAAGAGTAGTATCAGTTACAAACTGTTGTGCACAATGTAAATGCTGTGTAAATAGAGAATTATTGCATCGTATAGATTAGATGAGAGGACGATGAAGAGAGAAAACAGAAAGTACAAGATGATTTTTAGTTGATGGGAATGCATGTATTCAACTGAGAATCTACATAAGTCTCTAAATATATAAAGGCGAAGGAGGGATCGAATTTAGAAGACAAAAAGTGATAGAAATTAAGGGAGAAGCAAATAATGTGCTCTGAAGATGGGAAATTGAATCATTAAGGGCAGGAAATATAAATTTGCCCACGAAATACTAGATCAAACGGGCTTGAAAGGATATGTGTAGTTGCTTAATTAGATAGAGATACGACTAGACGATGAGATTGATTTTTGGAAGTGAAACCTACTGTTTTCCGTACTGATACGCCCGGCGTACATTTAACCATAAATAAATCGATTTTTATTGATTCACATTGTATTGCGAACGGTGCTAGCTAGGGTATTTTATAGAATCGAAGCTGAGGTCCCGGGCTGTCGATTACGAGCTAGTAAAATTATATGAGCGGCTCACTGCACTAAGGGATTGAAAGCACACATGGCCTAAGTAATACCTAATAAATGAATCAATAAATACGCGATATCATTAAATATTCCACGCATATGAACGCGGCCAGTCCCAGAAGATGCGGAGTGTCGGGGTATATGCGCCAGAAATCCAAGAACGGTCAAGGAAGCGCCCCAGGACTGTTCGGAGGCAGCCACAGTGTCCGAAGTACTGGAAACCCGAAATAATCGGAGAAATCCTATGTTTTCCGACATATGTCATATGTTTCTCTCCTCGGCACAGAAACTTTCCAAATAAATGGTATCATACAGTCTAGAGCATTCTCAACTGACTCAGCACGGCCTTAGGTTTTTCTTGGACTAAGTAATCTATGATATAATTGGGTATGATGTAATATAGTTGTTGTAGTATATAAAGAGTGCATTTCTTCGACCTAGGGGACAGATAGACAGTAGAGCGCGTTCCAGAGTCACAGACAGCAGCTGAGCGCGCTAGTCTAGTCCCAGACGTTTAAAATATTAGTTTTGCGAATAAATAAGATTTTTGAGCATTTTATTAAGCAGCAGCATGATAAGAAGTGAGCACAAGTTAAGAAGTAAGGCATAAGGACCAGGTAGTAAAATCGACGTCCTGAGTGCAATACTTGGCCGTTATTTTCGATCTAAAGTGTGCCCTTCGCGCATTTATTTCTTCTATCCGATATTATACCCCTCGAACACGCCGCTATCACGCTAGTAGTGGTTTTTGTTGTGTTTTTGTTTTTATATTCATATAACTACATAGTATATCTACATTTTACCACTTCTATCGTTAACTAGCACATCAGTACATTGTTTAGCTGAAAAGGGAAGGAAACAGAGGTGAGTCATCATTTAATTGTCTATGTTTTTTGAAGTCCCTGCGCTACGATCTCGGCGGTTGGCGACATGTGAAATGTTGGGAGGTGCGTTCACTCATTTCACTTGCATTTAATGCTCATGAATAATTGGCCAAACTTAGTGATTAAACTCAGAACCTAGGGGGACATGTGTGTACATAGTGCATTAAAAGCTTGAAAAGATGCACATACCCATTTGTAGCTTTTTTGTAGGTGAAATGAGCTACTCTAATATATACAGTCAATTCAGGCATTACACTGATATGCAGTGATATCTCAAAGGTATGTGCGTCCGTGCATGGTGCGTACAGTGCGTGAAAACATGCACGCACAAGGCACACACGTCACGGCACTTTCTAGTCACCCAAGGTGTGTAGAGGATTGATTTCGACGCAAAACGAGTCTCCGTTTAGTTCAACGGAAGTGAGGGCCTTCTGCTTTGAATTCTGTTATGAAAATTGGCATACGCATACCCAAGATACCATGGATCAATAATGTCAACTCAGAAATAAGATAAAAAATCGAGGATATCATTCACACATACGAAGGAGGGTGGAACACCGTACAGGAATATATCTAGACATTTCTTTAGTTCGACCACAGAGACACTAGACAAGAAGTAGCGATTGTGCAGGAAATCAATAGGAAATCACAATGACATCACTTGTCGATGCCAAAGATTAAATCAGAAGATGCAGCCAAAAAAGCACAGCCTCCTACCAGGTAGAACGGAGTCCAAACCAAGATCTTCCCTTCTCACCACGTCACCCAGCACCATTGTTCCCAAATCGTTCCAATTCGTGCTCAATATTTCCTTCTTGGATCGTATATTTTCACTTCATCCGTTCTCTGATTCCAATTCAATCCCAAAGTGTAGAATATTGCATTCCATATTTCACTTATAAACTCGGGCATGTAAGCGTTCAATCGTGCATAGAGCAACCTCTCAAGCAACAACCGCTGGAAAAATTTATCCTGGATATATCTTTCACAGTAGGAGATTTATATTTAATGTAAGCTTCTCCTCCACTGGAGCCCCGCGCCGTGAATTGATCGATGCTGCACCCCGTCTACCCATAGCAGATCCCCCGCACGCACAAGCATCGCCGCGAAGATGAAGCAAGTACAAGATGCCATTCGTGAAACTAGCGAGTCTAGGGGATCGCCGATTTCTATTCTCCCCGACGATGTTTTATCCCATATTTTCCTCATCACCGCCGATGAATTGACGCTTGACAAAATGATCCGCCCCATGAAAGATATCCGATCCTTATCCCAAGTATGCTGTAGTTGAAGGGATGTAGCGCTCAGTATCTCGCGCCTCTGACGTGCGATATACTGTGAAAACAGCAGTGTCGAGTGGATTTCCACTCTCCTGGAACGATCTGGTTTAGTCTCGCTCCTTGTGAATGCCGATGAATATCTGTTCGAAGACATGCCGACACCTAGCCTCATGCTCATATTGCCCCATTTATACAGGATAGCCAAACTAAATGTGTCCTCCACGTACTACGTTTCGGCAAGTGGTTGGGAAATCTTGATGGGTTGCTTAATGTAGCCCGCACTGTTATTGGAGGGTTTGATTTTAGTTGTCCGCTACACACAGCACGCATGGAAACTTCGATTACCTTCGGAGGGCATATTTCACGGCCAAGCTCCCCGAATGAAACACCTCACTATCAGTAACTGTGGAATAACGTTTGAGCCAGAAATTTATGGATCTCTCACATCGCTCTCCGTCAGCTCGGTCATCCCCGGAGAGGGTGCACAATTAAATTCCAGGGATTGACTGAACACATTGAAGTCAATGCCACTCCTTGAGAGCTTTTCTATATACAATTCTGTTTATCCAACAGACTTGTAATTGTGGGAACACGAAGATACGAACCTTCCGTTTCTAAAATCACTCGGATTAAAAGAATTGGGCCTTCCGACATGTGCCACTCTTCTGTCGCATCTGATACTGCCGCCCAATTGTGATATCCAGATATCATGCGACGAGGTGTCGCTGGGCCAAGATCTTCAACTTCTGGTTCAGATTTTATTTCCGAAGCTTGGCCAGGAATCGTCACAGCTAGTGATTGACTGCATGAACCACAGTTTCAGCCTCACTTTATCGGAAATCTCATGGAATTCTGGCGAGTCTAAACCGTCTATCTTGCCAGATGGCGCCTCCACTTTTGTCGCCCTAAATTTCACACATGGTCAAGATCTCAATTCACTGGCAGAATTCCTCATGCCCGCTATAGAGCCTTAGGTTTCGCATATCGAGGTGCTGTTGTTCTTGACAAAATACGCCGACACATCAGAGCAACTCGTGCACTATATTTTGCGTCCATTCAATGCAGTACAGCATATCTCTATAACTCGGGGTCAAGGAAAAGGTTTATCAGAGGTTTTCTCCGTCATTGCGGACTCAAGAAGAGAATTTGAACCATGTCCCTTCATCAGCAGGGGGGCCTTGCTACCAAAATTAACCAGGATTAAATTCCGTGATATTCAAATTGTCGTAAGGCCTGAAACCTCAGAGCCTGGGGATAAACCTTATCCTGGATATGTCTCTGACAGAATCAAAGCACAGCTAACATTTGTCGTAGTAGTCTCGTCAATGAAGTCTCGGGCAGCCACGGGATTTCCGATTAAAGAATTGGAATTTACCAAGTGTCGTGGGGTGCATGAAAGGACAGATGTCCTTAAGGAGCTTGGGATTCATGTAGTTTGGGATGGGACAAGAATAGTGCCACCTCCGAAGAATCGACGCAAGGGTCGTCGCAAGACATAGTGCCTAGCCGACGATCCGGATCTGGATGTAGAATTATGGGCAGTCTTCTAAACGGATTCCTACCTATAATATTGGAATGTGTTATCGACTCATCTCCATGACCTACATAGTTTTCTCAGTAAAGCATAATCTAAGCATTGGTAGAATATTGGTGTGACCCTTTGGTTGGACCGTAGAGCGCTCATGCACTGAGTCATAAGCAAGTGAGAACTTGCTCCAGCAATTGCCGTATCGCGCTCACCGTTGACTACTGTACGTAATCAGGAATCTGACTACCCTGGGAGCCTGGTCACAATCCGATTTCCACAATGTCACCGAGCGCATCCACCGCTTTTTTTGTGGAAAACTGTAGATATAGGCTCTAGCTAATAAATTTACAAGATATGAGGGGCATATGATGTCTCAAATTGTGAGAAATTGCCTTCAAAGCAGCAAATTTGTAGAGTTTAAATGATTTTGCTATTTTCAGGATCACAACCTCTCATCGACTCAGCAATTCTTACACATCTTGTTCACTGAATTGAGAAAAAAGTTGTGATATATTGAACCAATTGGAACAAGGCATAGAATAAATGTTGTTATCCGGTTATTAAACGCCGTGAACTTAAAACACGAACTGTTTGTGAATGATCATGAACATATCTTTTAGAAAAAGACTCAAAGTTTGGCATGACATGTATATCTAAAATCCTCTTTGTTCAACATAAAGTATTTAAAAAACTGAGTTAAAGATACATACAGATATCTGAGACTTACGTCTGCATTTTTAGCTATTTTATTGGATTGTGGATCTGGTGGACAACCTCTATCCACTGTTTTCCTGTGATCAAAATCATCGAAATAAATGCTGAAGGAGTTACCAAATTAAAGCTAAAATACCTCTTAAAATATTATATTAGAGATCTTATTGCTACCTGAGGAAGTATATGGCTTTAAATAATCAAAATAGATGAGGCGGCACTTTTCTGGATCCACCAGTGTGCTATTTTTAGTGCTATTCGGCTAGTGGCCAGGTTCCCGGTTCATGACTAATATTGACTCTGCGTTGGTAAAATATGTATGTGGATCCATTGCTGTCTCTATAAATTATACTATTTTTAGGACATTTTTAAGAGATACATGCCGATATTGTGGCCAGATTTACAGCTCTTGTTATTGAAAAAATAGATTTAGGTGGCCAAATTTCCGATTACGTACAGTACTCATATAGGACCCCGGAAATTTTGTTATTGGTTAAAAGTCACGACGTCGACCAATGGATTTCCAGTGATCCACGGAGTGAAAACGATTCTGGAGGCTCGAGCGACAACGACACATTGGTAATTGCCTCAAATATCATGTTTTGATATACCTTCAACTCCCAAGTTAACCCCTCCGCCCATCCCCGTCGCCCCTGCCCCGTTTACGCGCAGTAACTGCGCCCAGCATGCAATTTCCGCCTGAGACCGCGCACGAAATCGTATCCTGCATCAAGGATCCTTATACTCTATCTGTGATTTCACTGGTATCACATACCATGCGCTCGTTTGCGTTCCTAATTCTCAACTACTCTTTCCGTAAATTCCTTCATATCAGCGTTATGATCGTTATTCAATCGTTATTCGTCAGGTTTTAAGAATGAAGTAGATCTCGACGAACTATGTGATCGAATTCAACGCGAGGCTACGCCGGACATGGTAAAAAAAGCTACAAATTGCGAATTGTATTCATGAGATCAAATGGAGAGGGGTGCGCACTTGGGAAGACAGTCAACTTAAATCGCTTACGAGCAAGACGAGCAAGAATATCTCGTTAATCCTTCCACTTCTTCCCAAGTTCGAGTCATTCAGTTGCTTGGAATGCGTGCCTGGAATCCCTGATTTCTTATTTCCCGTTATGAGCGACACTTGTTCTGAGCTGACGAGATTTGAAGTTGGCTTACCGCAAATGGCCTTTGATAATTACTTAGCGAGCGAAAGTGGGTATCATGAATCAGTATTATTTTCTGACAATTTATTAGGATATCTCAAAAATGTCTGTATTCCATTCGTCAACCAATTCAATACTAATTACTCCCAGACATATGCAGACTTTCGTATTCAAGGATTTGACTCACTTGCGAATGGAAATAGCAGGAAGAGATGTACATCCAGGTCATTTTTGTGTATCTCCTCTCAACCTCGTCTCAGTGCTTATCATTTCATCAGATCCTGATGCTGCACCCTCCTGGTTTCCCGAGGAAATCCTGACGGTACTTCAGAACTCTCCTGGTCTGGAAAACCTTGAACTGTACATGGACTTTCACGATCCTGTGGGGATATGGAACATCACGAGTGCATGCGCCGAGAACTCTGTAGATGAACTCATCGAATTCCTGGCGCTTCATCCTACAATCGAGGACCTGACCCTCGAGGAAACCTTATACGCGGGGCTGATGGCCGAGAAATCCGAGCTACAGCTTAAACCAGGTTCTCTTCCGAACCTACACACCTTTAAGGGTTCTATGCACATGTGCTGCGTGATTCTGTCTCAGATCTCTCCGGCTACGGCCACTCATGTTGAAAGCATCACCGAGGTTGCAACCGACATGTACCAGATGTCGGGGCGTGGCCTTATTCACGAGGACGACCATTATCTCGCTCAATTCAAAGAATCGCTTCTCAGATTTCCGAACCTGAAGTCTCTTATATTTGGTTCCAATATGAGTTTTGGTCTTAACTTCCTTAGCCTGCTCTCTAATGCTTGTCCATTACTTCAGGTGTTTTCCATTCACGACGAGTTTTCGGGAGACTTCGTAAGTAAACGGCAGTCTTACAGCATTCGGAAGATTGACTCCTAGCTTTAGCAAAGTACTATGTCGCGCTCGCCCAATTCAAGTGTCTTTGTACGCTCACTGCCAAAACCGTCCACGTCATTTTGTCTGAAGACGATAGCGGTCGGGATGGCTCACAACAAGCATCTAAACCACTAACAGATATTATAACGGAAATCGCCATCCACTGCCCTATGCTGGTAGAAGTGGAGGCTGAGCCAATGCGGCCTGAACTTCCCGGCACCCTCGTTTTGAGAAAAAAAGGAAGCGTGGTTGTGCGTTTATTGGAAACTCGTCCTCGCGCTGAACGTGGCATCAAGGCCATAGACGAGGATAACGCACTTGATCGCGTCTACTATACCCTCGATGGTGATAACAGCGAAGACGGGGGAGGTGATGACGACGACAATGAGGGCAATTAGACCAACGGCGAGTAAATCACTCACTATGTAGACTATGTAGTATCTCCTCCCCATCAGATATCCATACCGACTTTGATCCTCTACGACCAGAGCCGTACGTGCAGATGATGAAAAAATACAATAACAATGAGTTGGGTTGTAGTATTGTAAAATACAGTATCTGTTATAAGAAAAAACGACATGCAAATATAGTTGATTGATATCTAGGTATGCAAGAAAGGAAATATAGATGATTATCCCCCTCACGAGCGAGCGCAACAAAGTGCAGCTCCTAGCGCATGCGCGGAAGTGATCACAGCGGTCATACCGACAGTGTATCCTTCCACCTCTCCGCCACTGGCTCTCCTCGGAACAACTCGTGAAGCACCTCGTTCACGGTCTCTACATAAACGAACTTGATTCCCGTTTTAACGCTCTCCGGGACGTTCTCCTCAATGTCAGCGCGGTTCGCAGCAGGCGCGATGATAGTCTTGATCCCCGCCCGATGGGCAGCCAGGATCTTCTCCTTCAAACCTCCAACTGGGAGGACTTGGCCAACGAGCGAGATTTCGCCGGTCATAGCTGAATAACTCTTCTATCAGCGAACATATAGCCCGAAAAACGAGGAGTACATACCAATATCGGGATTGATCTTCGTCTTAGTGAAAAGGGAAACGAACGCGCTCAGAACGGCTGTTCCTGCGCTTGGGCCCTCCTTCCCAATACTGCCCTCTGGCATGTGCAGATGGATATCACGGTCGGTGAGGAACTGCTCGTCCTCCAACTCGGTGATGCCCAAGTCATAAGCATGGGCCTTCACCCAGCTCAAGCCTATGTTGGCGCTCTCCCGGATCACTTCGCCCAGTTTACCTGTGAGCTGGAGGCCCCCCTTGCCAGGCATGCTCTGTGTTCGGAAAAACAGGTATCAGTTATGAGCTGAATGTATCAGCAGAGCATACATACAATAGCCTCGACGGGCATGACAGCTCCACTCCCATTCCCGAGGTAGCCCAAGCCAGTGCTCACACCAGGCGGCGGCGGGCGGGCGTACATACGATCCTTCTGGTACACAGGTGGCCCGACGTAGTCCTTCAAGTTCTCAGGCGTAATGCGTACATACACGTCTGCGGGAATCTTCATCGGTTCGCGTACCTGTGTCGTGACCGGCTGCTCGGTGTGAAGTGAGGCGGACTCCTCCTGAGCTTCTACTGCGGGGTCGTTGGAAGGCGGTTCCTTCGATTCCACAGTCTGAACGTGTTCGGCATCATTTTTGGAGGTGGTGAATGTTTCTCCAGTGGATGAGGTGGATGACGGTTCATCCTTCTTAGACGAGTCTATGGCAGCGGTATCAGTAGGAGGGATGATCTCAGCCTCCTTGGGTTCGGGGAAGGCTTCCTCCCCAAGATCCTGCACAAGCTTCAAGGCTGCCTTGCGGTATATCTGGCCAGCCAGGAGAACATCAGCTGGCAGTCCAATCTAATGTCACAGGCTCACGCACCTTGTCAATATGTTTCTTCAGGTTTCGCACACCACTCTCTCTACAGTAATACTTGATGAGCACATCCACAGCGGTGGGGTCGAGAACGACGTCGGCGTCTTTGAGACCTGAAGCTTCTCTAGCTTGAGGGCCGAGATACTTCGAGGCGATCACAGCCTTCTCCTCCGAGACGTAGCCAGATACTTCCAAGACCTCCATGCGATCGAGAAGCGGGGCCGGAATCGTATCGAGGTTGTTGGCAGTGCAGACGAAGAGAACCCGGGTGAGGTCAACTGGGACATCCATGCTAAAACAGGCATTAAAAAACTAGCAGGAAAAAAAGGAAAGGAAGCGCACTAATGATCCAAGAAGCTGTTATTCTGTTCCGGGTCCAACATTTCCAGCAACGCACTAGCAGGATCGCCATTAATCCCCCTTCCGATTTTATCCACCTCATCAATTAGCACTAGAGGATTCTCCGTGCCGACTCTCTTTAGCGCCTGGATAATCTTCCCAGGGAGCGCACCGACGTACGTCCGCCGATGGCCTTTAATCTCCGCAACATCCGTCAAGCCGCCTACAGAGAAGCGGAAGAACTGCCGTCCGAGTGCGCGTGCAATGGACTTGCCGATCGAGGTCTTCCCCACGCCTGGCGGGCCAACGAGGCAGATGATCTTGCCCTGTACGGTACCGCGTAGCTTTCCGACGGCGAGGAACTCGAGGATGCGCGATTTGACGTCGGAGAGGCCATAGTGGTCTTCATCGAGCACCTTTTGCGCGTGTGTGATGGAGTAGTTCTCCGGTGTGTGTCGGCCCCAGGGAATCTGAGCTGCTGGTCAGAGGAGGCAAAAGATGGGAGATAGAGGAGGACGTACCTGTGTGAGCCAGTCGAGGTAGTTCCTGGTCACATTCGCCTCGCTCGCCGCCGGTTCTAATCCTTGCAGCTTGCTCAGCTCCTCATCAAAAACCTTCCTCACGCCCTCAGGCATCTTTAGCTCCTTCGCGCGCTCGCGGAACTTCTCAATCAGTTTGTCCTTCCCGTCGCTCTCCATGCCTAGCTCCTTCTTGATGTTCTTCAGCTGCTCCATTAGGTAGTACTCACGTTGGCGCTTTGCGATCTTCGAGTCGACGTCGCGCGAGAGCTTGGACTGCAGCTGCGCATTAATGAGCTCCTTCTTCAGCACAAGGAGAGCCTTGCGCAGCCGGTCGGAGACGGAGAGGGCTTCCAGGACGTCCTGCAGTTCTTGGACCTCGCCTGTGGATACGGCCGCGGCGAAATCTGCCAGCTTGTCGGGCTCGTCGAAGACGTTAGAAGCGACCTTGTTAGCATTAGACATGCGACTTTGAGATGGAGGATAGACGATTCTCACCTGGTTGATGCTGAAGTTCGTGATCTGGTCGCGGAAGAGCGGGTTCAGCTGGGCGATGTCCTTGAAGACGGAAACGATCTCAGACATGAAGGCCCTAATGTACTGGTCGTCCTTATTGTAGGGCTGTGTCGGGAGATTGACCGTGTTGACGATAGAGACTGGGTATTCCTGGAGAAACGAAGTGACCAGAGAAGCTGCAGAAGAACATCGTCAAAACAACCAAGGACACAGTATGGTATGAGAGCGATAATAGGAATAAAAATCGTAATAGATAGTTGCGTGCGAAAACAGCGAAACTAAGAAGCTGGTATATGGGTGAATGAGGTGAGAATACTCACCAGGCTTGGCTTCAGTTCCCGGAGGAGGCGACGGAGGAGGTGTAGGAGGAGCAACCGTCTGCGGCTGATCCGATACATCCTCGACCTTCGCAGCACCTCCGCCCTTGATCAATTCCGTTATCCGTATCCTCCGATGTGGGTAGAGAACCGCAGTGAGGCCCTCTTCCTTTTCGCCGTTCTCACCCTCTTTTCCAGCAGCAGCGAAGACGCTAGTAATCTGCGCGAAAACACCAACTTCGTGCACCTGGTTCAAATCCGTAATGACGTCCGAGTCCGAGTTCTCGTCCTTGAGGAGGAAGGCGCCGAGGTATGGCTGCCCGCGCTTCATCATATCCTTGATGGCGGAGACGACGGCAGGATTCCGTACGACGACGGCCTTGTAGAAGCCGGGGAAGAGAGGCCGACGAGCGATAGGTAGTGCGAGGACTTGGGGGTAGGACTCGGGGACGGATTGCTTGGCTATTGAAGAGGGAGGCGAGGATGAGGATGATGGGGGAGGTGCGGCGGATGAGCCAGCACTTGACGGCGAGTCACCACCTGATGAGGAGGGCGGCGTTGATTCCGAAGCGGAACTCTCTGAGGACGACGAACTTTCACCACTGCCCTCCTCCCCAGCTTTCTCCGGGGTCTTTCCATCATCCGAATCTTCTTCTGTGTCCTCCTTCTCCTTCGATTCCTCATTCTCGTGGCTCGTCTTTGCGTTCACCCATCTAGGATGGAGTGCAGCACCCGTCGGCCTGAGGAACTGAGCAGTAATCGAGCTCGAAAATGCTCTTTGCGGGAGCGAGCCAGCTACCCAGCCCGCTGGACGTCGCTGGGTATAGAGCACACTGCGAGTGGCCATCGTCCGAAAGGCGTTGAAGCCGAGGCCTCTCATAGCCAACGTCAGGATGGTCGTCGGACTCGCAAAAAGTTTTGGTGAACACCTGTCTTCCGGTTTCCCTGTGAGGTGACGCGTGCCCTTCCCGCCTAAAGATGACAAACGATGCTTAATGGAGGTGACGCGGGTAACCGGCTTTATCGGAGCCAGACTCACGTGCATCTTAGGAAGAGTCACAAGAATAACGCGTACTTTTCAGGACGCGTCGCATATGATGTAAGGAGAGTATTTACTGGAAGAACGAATTGGGGGTATACAGTAAGGAGAACACGGACATTAGGAGGATAAAATGATGCCTAAAATAAGAAACGTTCCTATTCCTTGGCATGGTATACACACTATGATCAGTATCATGGTAACAGAATGATTTCCAAGTTCATGTAACAGTTTGATATTGCCCAGTATCCCTATGAAATATGAGGCTCTTTCTTCAACCGTGCATCTTAATGAGTACTAGAAATTATCCTAATCTTGATATAGAGTACACACTCATCGTGAGTGTTTTTCTTGCATAGCGCTTGTGTTAACCTCTTGGATGTACATATAATGAATAATTCAACGACAACTGGGACTAGGGATCCATTTCTCAGGTTCTTGACTAATTTGCCTTGCCGTCACAGCTGACATCCGATGCATTTCGGGGCCTCTTTGTCTTCTTTCCATTGTCGGGATCCGGATCAACTCCTCCAATCGGTTTCTAGTTCACTTTCCCGGTCTTGGTCGAATAAGATGCGTCTCCAAGTGCACGCTTGTTGTCCACGATACTGTTGTCACCTGATAATACATATGTTAATTTGCAACTCTCCCGGAGTCAAGACGCAAGAAGTGAGCTTACGCAGTTTATCCCATGAATCTTCTGATGCACTTGCCGTCGTGGGGAAGTTTTTCATCGCAGTATCGATAGCCTGAGCTGTTGTCTAAACGGGGCATAATGAACGTTAAATTTCGTCACGCAGCTTCAAGTGGACATATATATACTTTGCAAGAAGTAGCATTCTCCGTCCAGAAGTCATCTAAATTACAGAAGCAATGTTTGATTAATTTCCTATTTAAATAATGCTGACGTTCTCGTTACATGCTGAGCACTTTTGTGACAGACACCGATTTTTCGAGAGGTGCCTTGACCTTGATGTCACCTTTCAGATTTGAAGTACTTATAAGGTTACACTTGAGCTATAATATTGCGGGAGTCGTTTAGTCATAAATAAATATACTTTAACAAAAAAGGCCTTAGTTACCGTCTACAGGACAGTAAAGCAATCATAAGCAAGTTCAATGCAGTTAATCCCTTAGTCATTCATGCAATGCATCGACTCACGTTTGCTGACTGAAATAGATGCTTCAAGTTGTCCTAAAAGCAAAATTTCAGTCTTTGTACAATAACTTCGAGATATGAGGGTTTGTTACAGCTGCATTTAGCTCGCCCATAATAGTTCTGGTAAATCCTATATCAAAACCTGTGAAAGGAGAAGTGAGCACAATAATTTTCTGAGAGACAAGAAGTCTCACCTGGAAAGGCACTACAAAGAGCCTTACATCCATAGTCATCATGTAGTAAATCATTACGAGCATAAAATGTTGTAGTTTGAGGCTTAACCAATGCTTGCAGCATCAGGCTGTTATTGGGCCACTCTTTCTATTCTTTTTTCTACATATTTCTATTCATTGTTGTGCCATATTATTAAGTATAAATAAATTGTATTAGTATATAAAAGAGCACTAAAGGCTTGGAATAAATTGTCTTCTTTCACTTGAACAAACAAACCACTGCTATCTGCAACAGGTTATGGGCCCCAGCCATTAGCTTATAACTGAAAAAGTGACTTAGTACTCCATATACTCTCTGCTGCACCCCACTATCCAATGACATGTTCACCAACACTACTACCATTGGCTCATATTGCATTGAGCTTCTGAAGGCTACCAACTGGATGCCTTGGAAGGATTGGATGCTCACCATATTCCACAAAACAGATCTTGTGAAGTATATCTTGGCTGATGTGAAGCTGCCAGTAGTGACAAATCCAGACAAGCCAATGGCAGAAGAGAAGGTAGTGGCAGAGAAGTGGAGGGCTGGGAACAAGTGTCACAAACTGTCTCCAGAGGTGTATTTTGAGATGAGAACATGATTAAAAAACTCAGGAGGAGTGTTTGGAGATTGGTGAAGCATGGGAAGCAAAATTCCAGAGCAAAACCTGGAGATTGTGCCAAAGCAGAAGGTCAGTGGTGAAACATTACAGAGGGGTCAGGACTTGGCTTCAGCTTATAAGAAGCTGTGCCCTCCTTAATCCTAGGGTCCTGGATTTCAGGTGTAAGAGTTAGCAGAGGTGTCTGGAGAAAAGATTGGACTTAGGGGATAATCCTTCATCACAATGGAGAGAAAAGGAGACAAGAGGTAAGAGAGCAGAGGCTGAGACTGAGGAGATGACAGAGGAATTGCAATATAGCAATTAAAAAACTGGAGACTAATGCAGAGAGTATAGGAGTTTATATAAAAAAGCAGAGACTTCTGGGTGTCAGGCACACAAACAATATACTCTCAATAGTACAAAGTTGAGGCCATCTAATCACTCAAAGGGAAAGGGAGGAGAGGAAAGGGGAGTAAGAGTATGCTATATTGCTAGTGGAGAAAAGACCAGCTCAAGACTGGTGTTCTAGGTACAAATGTGCTACCTAAATACTAAACTACATGTGTACTACATGTGTAAGTAATATCTGAGTATGTACTATATTTAACCAATTACCATGAATGTTGTGCATGTAACTAATAAACAATCAGTTACAACACATGTATCCAATGTGTATCTAATATAAGTAAATGAATGAAAGAGGTTCGGTTTCCTCATTGTAAGTAATGCTGCAAACATGTGTTGCAAACATGAATTGTCCATGCATCATCCTAAGATAAGATGTTCCTGTGATAAGATCTTATGATAAGATAAAAGTAATCATAAAAATGAAAAAGCAAGTTCATGACATTACCCCCTCCTTAAGGATCATGTCCTCATGATCTTCTTGGCTCTTTCTAC
>JASFDE010000227.1:0-23626 GCA_036937135.1 Nidula niveotomentosa | reverse complement strand
AAGGAAGGTACATGCTCCGATACACTATGATTATGTAATAAGTACCGAAAGCGAAATAGTTTGCAATATTCCAACATTAACTTCTTGGAACAAACTTGGGATTGCCGTGTACTTACTTTATAGATATCTGATATCTTATTTGTAGCGCAACTTCTGCGATAGTAAATGTACTAGTAGTTGATTCTTCGGAGGCCATTGAACTTTCGGACTATTCCCTCGGCGTGGAGTAACTTGACCCACGTGAGGTAAGCGCTCAGCCAATCGGGTACATGTGATTCCCGTACCGACACACTACCTGCCCTTGCCTGTGGCCTGCGGCTGAGAGCTGAGCGCTGAAATTTCGCCTTCTCAATGCCAACGGTGACGAGCACCGTTACCACAAAGCACTACTCGACCCAGCTCCCGCTGAAGTCGAGTATAATTGCCTCGCCGCTCACTCCCTCGACCCCCTCGCCCACCTCACCCAGCAACAGACCGAGCTCAACCACCACCACCGCCACTCTACGAACTCTATATAACCGCGCCGCACGCGCATTCCTTCTTCGTGATATCCCTCTCACATGTTCTCTCTTAGAATCAGCTTTCGCTCTTATACAGCCCCCATCTTCTACCCTCGACTACCTCAAAGAACAGCGCCGCAAGTGGGACATCCTCCGCATAACCCTTGAAACGACAGTCTATGCATCTCCCCCACCCGCTCACGACGACTTTCCGGAGGCACTCCGTGTTAATCTAACGGAATCACCGCAGGCACTCCTAACGTCAATATACACGCGCTCCTGTGAGCTCTTCACACCGGCCGCTGACAGCTCCGCCAAATTCTCGTTAAACGCCGCACACCTTCCCTCTGCGGTGCTCATCACACTTGTCTACTCCAGTCTGAAAATAGACTGTGTGGATGTCGGACGGGTGATGATTGAGGATTGGCTGGCTCGCCGTGAGCCTCCATCGTCCGGGTATTCGTCGTCAGATTCGTCTGAGGATACGGATGGAGAGGGATATCACAAGATCCTGGAGCTGTATTGCTTGCATGTGCTGCCAAGGCTGGAGCAATGGGATTACTCCAAGGAGTTCTTGGAGTATGAGATGGAACTTCCGGTCCAGTCTCGAGAGGTGCGTTCTACATCTTATACCCCGTATTGACCAGCCCTAATACATCAACCCAGCACCTGAAAGCGTCGTTGCAATCTCTTTATGCTCAGACCATGGAATCCCGACACCCACCCAAAAAGTCTTCTAAATCCCAATCCGCCTCTTCATCAACATCCACTCCCCGACCCTACTCCCCCGCTCCCTCTTCATCGTCATCCTCCTCGTCGTTATCCACAACCTCGACACACACTATCGTCCCCTCAACACCGCGGGGAAACCGGGGCCCGTACACCCCCTCGGGCCTGACATCCCTTGCGCAGGCCTCCGCCTCCAGTACTTCCCTCTCCTCCGACACCACCGCCACGCCCCGCGGCAAAGGCCCCTCCAAACCCGGCGGCCGCCCAGGCTCGCGCACACGCACAGCTCACTCCTCCACGTCAACCACGCACTCGCAGAGCTCTGACCTTTCGCTCCCGCGTGCGCCCTTCCAGGTGGCCGCGGTGCGCCCCGGGAGCCCGAGCACGTACGCTCTGATCAAGGCCTCACTTGCACCGTACCTCACCACGCCGCGGCTCACGACGCTGTTCGTACTGTTCGTGCTCTTTCCCCTTGTTTCGTTCGCGCTGCGTCTGCGCCGCCGGCGCTGGCTGCAGGGTGTCGGGGTTGCAAGCGTACCTGGAGCCGCGAGTAATGTCGAGCTCGTACGACGGCGGCTTCAGGCAGGCGGAGCGGAGGTCGGGGTCGTAGGGACAGTATGGAGGGAGGTGGTTCGCGCTGTTTCGGACACAGTGCGGATGGCTGGCAGCGGGTTGGTATGATAGGCTCAGATACTATGTCGGTGGTGAATAATTTATATCCCTTACTGTTCTGAGGACATATTGATATTATGAAACTTGAGGACAGGCACTACTTATGAGTGCGCATTCTATACACCGTTGTATGATGTATCTCTACTGGGCTCTTCGCATACTGTGATTCGATACTAGAGGAGACTTAATCATTCCAACAGGAAAGACGCCTCAGCCTCAGCGAGCACTCCGTCTGCTGTCTCTACCTCTACCCAACCTGCTTACTAAAAGTCTACTGGTAGTTAGGCTTGATCTAGCCGTTATGATGGAACACTGAGCACAGTTGGAAGGATAGCTACCACCGTAAACGCCACCTTCCCTTGGTCTTTTTGCCACCGGGAAGCATTCAAGGAGACTGGCGTCGAGTCTAGTCGGCAGCTGATAATTTGGCTGCTCCGGCTGCGGTCTCATTTTACCGCTGACAGCGGCCCAGAATCCGGGGTATTATTCTATATTTGATCAAATCTGATTCTTATACCGTCGCTACTTTTAGCCTCCAAAGTTCAAGTCAACCGAAGTTGCCAGCGTCCATCTACCATAGTACCTTCATCTTCATGAATCTAATCCCCTCTTGCCACCACTTTTCAAGTCATTAACGATGTTTGACCCCTATACGATGATGTTGCTGGCTTGTTATCACAAGATGAGATATCTTGATTCTTGAATCTCATCCATCCCGAATTTCATGCGACACCAGGTTCTTGTTTTTGACAAGGATGCCGTGTTTCTCTTGCAGCGTTAGTTATGACAAATATGCATCCGTTA
This sequence comes from Nidula niveotomentosa, assembly GCA_036937135.1. Lineage (NCBI taxonomy): Eukaryota > Fungi > Basidiomycota > Agaricomycetes > Agaricales > Nidulariaceae > Nidula > Nidula niveotomentosa. The sequence continues at coordinate 20,921 of JASFDE010000227.1, read as the reverse complement.
TAGCGCGTCCTAATCCAAGTTTCGGATAATATAGAAGGCGTGCCGTTGCATATCTTTATGCGCAGATTATCGCGTGTTCGAATCGAGGAATCGCACTCGAGAACCAACTCTAACATTCGATTAATGTCTCATCTCCAATTTTGGAAACGTGCGCGTTAACTTACTATCTCCACGTTACAAGCCCTGATTCTGAGCTATTCTAGGACTATGTACAGGACATCATTATCTTCCGACAGCACCACATTTTTGGCGCTGGAGGGCCTATGAATAGCTACGACAACGAGCTCACCACGAAATGATCGCCAAACTTCGGATGAAAGTATCGGATCCAAAAGCATGTCAATAAAGTCCGATGAGGTGCACTCTGACTTCATCGACCTCAACTCCCAGCTCGCCAACTAGTAGTGGGCTCGCATTTGCTGCTAAAGCTGCCGGAAAGACCTATTTCGGCTCTGCAACCGACAACAACAAGCTGACGAACACACTTATGTTGCTGAGTTAAGTAATACCAAGGACTTCATGCAGATCACTCCCGTATGTTCTCGGGTCGCAGTTTATGTTCCAAGGTTATTAACTCCTTGGGACATGTTATAAAAATTAATGGCTTCTACGTGTACACAAATCACTGACATTTACTTTAGACAGTTGGGATGTTATCAATGGTGGGTTATTAAATGGTCGTTCTTCCATGAAACTAATTTACTAATTATATTTCATCTCAGAGCCGTTTAATGACGATAGTACTTGGAGGACCAACGTCTTCAACACCACGACAGGACAATCCTACGTAGCTATGATATTAAAGGCTGGCCGGACTGCTGATCCTGATGCAAAGCTCTAAGTATGCTGTTTTCTACTATCGAGCTGACAAGAACATTGATTGACTTGGTCCATTGTAGATTAACGACTACAATATCGAGTACTCTGGTGCCAAGGCTACTGATATGTACAACTTGGTCAAGTCTCCGGAGTGCCTGTTTATGGTATTGGTCTGCAATACCACCTTATCGTCAGCCAAATCCCCTCTACTCTGCAAGCAAATATGGAGATATTTACTTCTCTGGGTGTTGAGATTGCAGTTATCGAATTGGACATCCGGATGACTTTGCCATCCACAGCCGCATTGCTAGTTTAGTAGCAACAAGATTATCAAACTGTTATTTCTACTTGCAAGGCCGTATCTGGCTGTATCGTGTTAGAATCCGGGATTACGCTGACAAGGTATGCCCTGGCCAGGAATGTACATGAAATATTTGTTACTGACAGTGAATGGATAGTACTCTTGGGCTCCTAACACATTCTCTGGTCAAGGAGCTGCCCTTCCATGGGACGCGATAAGTAACTTTTACAGTGTCATATTCCATGCGACAGCTCAATGCTTTCGATTTATGTAGAACTTTGTCAAGAAACCCACATATGATGGTATCGGCGTACGTAGTTACACATCCATGAAAACCGATCAATAACCAATTTAACACACACCCATCTCCCGAACCACCTTGAGAACGGATAATAAAGAACCCCACAATACGACGACAGGCATAGACCTCAGACATCAACCCAACTCACAGAAACCCCACCGTCACTCATCGTGCCTTCCGCGACGCGGACGGGCGCGTAAGCAGGGAACAAAGGAAGAAGAAGACTCACAACTAGGAACAAATTCGAATACCAATTCACTCGCCTGCCAGAGGAGCCTCAAACGGTTGCGGATCAACCGGGTCTCTAGCACGGGGACGTATGCACCCTGGGAGATGCATAAGCTCAATGGCCTCAACGTGAAGGGAGGACGGAGGCAGGAACGAAGGGATGAATTAGGTACTCTACGTAGATACAAGACCAAGGCGAGGATATACCCTCCAGAGGCAATAAAACGATGCAAAAAAAAATTAGATGGTATCGTTTCTGGGTTTGCTTACATAAGCTTATTTCCGGTTGATTGATGGTAAACCTAAACCGATTTACATATGTATGAGTATCTCCAAAAAAACAGTCTAATTACATCTGAATCTTCGCGACTTCCTCAAGTTGATTGATTCACTGATTAGTGTAGCTCGGATTTTTCCTTCCTCGAATCAGGCTAAGCAGCAAAGCTGTCCCTTTATTTACTATTTTTTGGTAGGAGCCTTTGCTGTGCTGATCTAGTTAATTTTTGCATGGTTCAGTTGGTACTGATAAGCTATAGCAATGACCTCACGAGCCGGAGGATATTCTAGCCGTTTATTTGGCAGTGGCCTGGTAAGTAAATATCATTTCTTCCACAACTAGACTCACCGTTTGACGTCGAGTCGACTTCTTTTAGACGCCTTCCGGCTTCAGAACTTGCTTAAGTCAGGCTGCGAATTTGATTAATGCAGGAGGCTGTAAAAGCTGTTATTTACCTGCTATGGGGAATGTGAACATTCTCGGGCCCCATAACGTAGTGAGTTCGTTTAATTCTCTGAGCAAAATGTCATCGACAACTGTACCCAACCACCCATGCCGACTTCTATCTTGGGAAGGATTTCATTGGCTAATGGTGGTCTTCCTAACATTATGAAGTTGATTGTAGGTTCATTTGATCAAACTGCCTTTTCAATGTGCTACACAACGGATTCATGGAATAAAGCTAGGCTCCGCCTTCAGCAACAATGGTGGCATGGAGGCTCCGCTCCTTAAAACGCGCCATGACTTCGGAGGTAAACACACGATCTGATGCGTTGCCAAAAAATCAAAATGAGCTGTTCTAAATTTACCTTCCCAAGATATTCCTAGAATCACATCCAGCAAATCATACTGCGCCGTAAAATTAGAACACCTATTTCTGTGATATCATGATCAGGGGATAGGCAAAATGTATGTTAAATCCGAAGACTCCGGGCCGCGTCATACTTCTGTTCTGCCCACTCTGGGTTGAAGGACCCGATGATTGGCCGAAATTCACTCTGTTTCCCCACCAACCAGCGGATAAACTCTATGATGCCGGTGAGTGTTAGGAAATGAGTTCCTCATCGTACTCTCAGGACAATCTTCCCTTCCGCCAGCACTGAATCACATTCCAGCTGGCAGCGCCGCATGCACAATATTGACGCTCATGTGGTCGTTTTTCCGGACAATTATACCTCGGAGTCTATGTGTCTGAGGTATATCTACTGCGTCTAACGACAACCCGAACGCTCATTAACTGTTCACAATTGCCTTAGTTAGATTATCGAAAGAATTGAGATGATCGAACTCGCCTTTTCCTTTGCAGGGCTACTCGCCCTTATCCCGCTCGCTGCTGCTCAGTCGGGGGCATGGGGCCAATGCATGTGCTTTACTTTGCTCCTTGGATACCACAAATTTACTTTCAACTTTCCGCAGGCGGCGGTATTGGCTGGACAGGAGCAACGGTGATTAATGAATCATTTTTTGATACGATGTTAGGTTCCGCTGCTGAAATGTGCTAGACATGCATCTCTGGATATACTTGCACGTATAGCAATGCTTATTACTCGCAGTGCCTTCCTGTAAGGAAATCGCATTATTCAAAATTTTATAATTTATCCTGACAAGGTTATTCAGGGCTCGGCATCGTCGACATCATCCACACCAACGTCTTCTACCTCAGCTGCTGGCTCCACATCGACCGCTGGGATCGCTGTTATTGCTAAGACTGCTGGAAAGCTCTACTTTGGGTCCGCAACTGATAACCCGGAGTTAACGGACACTGCTTATGTTGCTCAGTTAAGTAACACAAAGGACTTCATCCAAATCACCCCTGTAGGTTCATTGATGCTTCTAAGCTCATAAACCAAATACTAATCTTATGGCTCACAGGGAAATAGCATGAAATGGGTATTTTCTGATCACTTTCAGTAATGAAAACTATATGCTAATGTTACGATGAGGATGCCACTGAACCCAGTCGTGGAAATTTCACCTTTACGCAAGGAGATGTGATTGCTTCCCTCGCGAAAACAAATGGTCAACTTCTTCGAGGTGTGATGCGCTCTTGAATCTGGATATAGATAATTTAACGGTCTTTCAAAATGTACCACCAGGGCATAACTGTGTATGGTACAACCAACTTCCAAGCTGGGTTTCATCGGGCAACTTTGATAATGCGACTCTCTTGTCCATTGTTCAAACCCATTGTTCGACTGTAGTCAGTCATTACAAAGGACAAATGTGAGCAATCTGTATTCAATAACTCAATTGCTGAATTGACAGTGCTTTTGTGCAGCTGTGTGTCATGAAATTTGCCGATGTTCATATTTAAAGTCACTAACTTGAATTTTTCCTTTAGACAGTTGGGATGTAATCAACGGTAGGTTATTCAAACTTCTCCATAAGACTCTACATTAATATAAAATACTGGCAGAGCCCTTCAACGATGACGGAACATGGAGAACCGACGTCTTTTATACGACGACAGGAACCTCATATATAGCTACAGCATTAATAGCAGCTCGGGCTGCAGATCCTGCTGCCAAGCTCTATGTACGTTGTGTGGCATTAGACTTTCACGAAGTTGAAGTTCGCTAATTATTTTATCGTAGATCAACGACTACAACATCGAGGGTTCCGGTGCAAAAGCTACTGCCATGTATAATTTAGTAAAGTCACTTAAGGCACAAGGAGTGCCTATTGACGGCATCGGTCTGCAATGTCACTTCATCGTTGGCGAAATTCCCTCCACCCTACAAGCGAACATGCAGATGTTCACTTCTCTGGGTGTTGAGATTGCGATCACAGAATTGGATATCCGAATGACATTACCGTCCACGGACGCATTGTTAACTCAGCAGGAAAACGACTATCAGACTGTCATCGCTGCTTGTAACGCCGTTTCTGGCTGCATCGGTGTTACTATTTGGGATTATACCGATAAGGTGAGATTCTATGAACTACGGGAGGCTGCCAGTATTAATGAGTATTTTCACAGTATTCCTGGGTTCCCAGCACATTTCCTGGTCAAGGAGCTGCTCTTCCATGGGATGCGGTGAGTGATTCCATAATAATCGTGGCTTGGATCATGGATGACTCTGATATTTTTACGAATTCTTTAGAACCTTGTCAAGAAACCGGCATACGACGGTATCATTGCTGGATTCACATCTTAAAGTTTTATTGACTTTTTGCGGTAAATTTGAGCTACTTTTATATGTATATAATTTCGTGACACTAAAATGCGACTCCGTTCCTGGACCAAATTACGCCTGTGAGTCTTCATGCCTCGCTAAGAATCAAGAAATAAGGTACAATGATGATAGGCTAACATAACTTCCCAGGAAGAACTCAATGAATTGATGCTAACATTATTCCGTCATTGAACTGTTATATAGTAGTTCCAGCATTCTCTCTGGAAATTAGTAGACCTCGGAGTCTTACCATTTGGATGACCTACATAGTTGTGCCGGCCCGGGTTAGGACCGGATTTATTTGGCATGGGCTTGGTGAGCAAACATCACGGTCTTCTATACACAGGTTGAACTCGTCTGAGTGGCAGATCGAACATGCTTTTTCTCCTCAAAGCCGTTGTCATCCAACTTTTGCCAGAGTTAACCGTGCGGTGTGAATAAATGTAGCCTCATTGTGGATGCTGGATGCGCTGTCAGGGAGAGAATAGGAGATTTGAGCGGGCGAACGACTTCAACGACGATCCTGTCGGCGTGGCAGGTCACAGGTCATCACAGGTGTGTGGATCTGTCATTTCATTTCACATTACGTATCTCAAATAATTCAGGTGATACTTAATAAAGTGACTAAAGATCGTACCATGCTTTCACCAGCATCAGAAATGTCCTTGAAGATAAAGCCACCATAAATCAACGTGAATGTTGGACCCGACGTTTACCCGAGGTTCATTCAGCATGATCGAAATCAAGCTCGCTCGAGACCTACTTTTGCATGTCATGGCTCTCAGGTTAACTTCAGAGTGCGAATTTTTACACAGGATGGAGGTAGTAAATCATCGTCGTTCATCCTCAGAAACCGTCGACCAACGGACACCAACTCGTGAAGTAAAAAAGAGCTCGTCGCCTCATGTTTTATCCCCGTAGGCTATATACTGATGTCCATCCTCTGGCAGCTCTAATCCCGCCTCGCTTGCTCTTAAGGACATGTGAGCATTTACACGATTTTTTGGCGGTTCTAGGTATTTCGCCGCCCCTTCTATAAAAGGGGTGCATTTAGTTCCCCGATTGTCGTGGCCAAACCCCCAGTTTCTGGCCAGTAAAGTTTACATTATTAAAATGGCAAGGCTATCAAAAGCGTTTATTGCCTTGGTCGGGATCCTTCCTGTTGCTCTTGCCGCACCATCGGGACAATGTACGCTGCCATCTACCTTTTTGACTTTAATTTAAACCAACTCTTCCGCCTCAGCTGCTAGCTGGGCCGCCTCAGCTGGCCTTTCTGTCATTGCCAAGGCTACTGGGAAACTCTACTTCGGCTCCGCAACCGATAATCCGGAATTGACGGATACGGCTTATGTCACTAACCTGAGCAACAGGAAAGATTTCACCCAAATCACGCCTGTAAGCTCTGTGATCACCTATTGGGTTACTGCTGAGAGACTAATTTCTGGAAATTACAGGGGAATAGCATGAAATGGGTGTGTAGACCATTCCATCATCGTGTTTTCTATTCCATATTTCTGATATCTGTGGCAGTTTGCTACTGAGCCCATCCGTGGAACTTTTACCTTTGCCGACGGGGATGTGATAGCTTCTCTTGCTAAGAAGAATGATCAACTTCTTCGAGGTAAGCATCCCCCACTTTAACATGATCGCCCGCTGAATCTTTAAAACAGGACATAACTGTGTCTGGCACAGCCAGCTCGCGAGCTGGGTTGAGGCAGGAAACTTCGATAATGCTACACTGACTTCGATCATGGAAACTCACTGTTCGACTCTGGTCAAGCATTACAAAGGGCAAATGTGAGCCATACATGGTTCATTCGATTTTGAGAATTTTAGCTTATAAACATTATAGCTGTACAATTGATGTTTATCCGCTTATGACCTCACTAATGCAATATGTTTGCAGATTCATGGGATGTAGTCAACGGTATGTTGCGACTTTTGACCGATATTCCAGTGTCTTCTAAACTTTTCATCCCCCAGAGCCGTTCAATGAGGATGGCACTTTCCGTGAGACCGTGTTCTACAACACCATCGGGCCATCGTACATTGCTCGTGCATTAAAAGCTGCACACGCTGCGGACCCTAAAGCTAAGCTCTACGTGAGTCCTCCATTACTTGTGCCCTCGGCGCTCTGACAAATCATCGTAGATTAACGACTACAACATCGATGGAACAGGTGCCAAGTCGACGGGAATGGTCAATCTTATCAAGTCCCTCAAGCAGCAAAAAGTGCCTATCCATGGCGTTGGTATCCAGGGCCACCTGATTGTCGGTCAAGTTCCTACGACAATCCAAGAAAATATCGAGCAGTTCGCGGCCCTGGGTGTCGAGGTGGCGATTACAGAATTGGACATTCGCATGGACCTGCCGGTGACAGATGAGAAGCTCGCTCAGCAGAAGGAGGACTACAACAATGTTGTTAAAGCCTGTGCGGCTGTTCGCTCCTGCATCGGCATCACGATATGGGACTACACTGATAAGGTGAGACGGGCGTTCAATCATACCTACCAGATTGCCTGGATACTTATCACCGCGCATAGTATTCCTGGGTCCCTGGAGTGTTTACAGGTCAGGGGGCACCTCTGCCATGGGACGAGGTAAGCAGTATCTTCTTGGATAACACTAACATTGGTGTTTACTTTTGATCTTGCAGAATCTCCAAAAGAAGCCTGCATACGAGGGAATTGTTGAAGGACTTCTTAGGCTGTGATCCACAATCTCAACTGAGGGCGGTGTACAGCTTATAGCAAGAAGTATATGATTCCAGTGTACTAGTTTGATCTTACTGGCACGATGTCGTCGGATGCACAGAACCATTGGAATGGATTCATCATTTGAGCTCAAATTCTGCCCACCTGGAGCATAACACAAACTGTACTGGACCTATAATGACATGGTAACTAGCCCCTGTTATAAGTAAGGCTGGGATAGCCATGACATGTCCATTCCAATAATACGTAAAGTATACTCGTCGGGAAATCCTGTGATTCCTGCTTTCTCTGCTCTACATTTGAGCACAACTTCGCTACTAGTACCTGTCTACTACCCCTGGAACCAGTTCTACTATATAATGGAAGGTAGCAAGAATGTACAATGTGCATAGCGAGTTACAAACCTACGGATACTGCCAAACATAGATCTCCCAACTTGAATAAATATATAACCGAGACGTACACTTCGGTACCAGTGAGTCCCATTCACCTATGAAGCATGCATACCAGAAGTTAATATGGGAGTCCACGTAATAGATTTTACTGAAGGCTCACTTTTATGACCTCCTGGGTTGCCCATTAACTCGTCGGCCGGAGTCACACGCAGGTTGAGATATGATAGTAAACATATATATGTACATAATTCAGGAAATCATCGCCGATATAATTAGTAGAGCATGCACCACACCTGGTAAGTTAAACAGAAATTCAACCATACAAATTGTTTTTTAAAAAACTGTACATTAGTCCATAGCAAGCTTATATGTCAACAACCAGGCACATATTAGGAAGCTCGTAAATGCGATACGAAATTTTAATTAAAGGGGCGGAGAGCTCGTGTGGGCTCACTGTCAAATTTGAGGAGTCAATAATGACTCACTTCAACATCATGGTGACAGCTTGGTCGAATCGAAGGCACGGCTGCAAATCTGAGCGAGAATAGCTCCTTAAATATGCAGCACTAGCTGTCTTATAAGCCCATAATTGGCTGTTAGTGGAGCTGCTAATCGTTTCGCAAGAAATGGTAACATTAGGCAGACACAATCCGACGTCGAGTCGACCAAAGATATAGACTATGAAATATGACCATATGAAAGTCGGGCATTTCTTTAAAGATACGAGTAATCATTTATCCTGAGCAGTGACCTGCAGTGATGTTTATCCAGGCATTTATAAGAATTTATATCTATGAGCATTAACTATTGTGGGAACCACCATTTCAAGAGCTGGATGCATGCCGCATGATACCAATAAACGCCGCAAGCAGATGTTGGGACACTGAACAAGTTGCAGAACTCTCAGGATAGAGGATAGGATTTGGCGGTGCGGCTATTTTGGGCTTGGTACCGATTTGGGTACGGTCCCACGTTCGATTATTCGCAGCAGTTAAGTATCCTCGTTCCCATGGTTATTTGACCTCAGTCCATGTCCTCTACGACGGTCATTTCTACGATGATCACTCTTCCTCCAGAAATCTGGTATCGTATTGCGGATTTCGTCCCATATAAAATGTTACTGTCAATGGTCACAGTCAACAGCTTCTTCTTCTTCGAACTAGCCATGAACCTTCGATACAGAGAAGTTGCTATCACACCTACAAACGTAAAGGCTATTATCTTCTTTCACAAGATTCCGCCAGACTATGTCTCGGATACCCTTATTTCACGACTAACGTGAGTAAATATGATTGAATGACTGAATTATCTTCGTTAACATTGTCCCTTCTCTTTCAGTGATCCAGCTGTTGCAAAGCGTATTCTTTCTCTCAAGTTCCAGCCGTTAGGCATACGAATAGGGGATGAGAGAACGCCTGGCCCTTATGCCCGCCCCAATCCATTTGTTGGACTTGGTGCTGCCGTCCTCAGTGCTGACCATTTCCCTTCTGAACCACTTTGTGGAGAACCATTACAGCCGTCTGCCTCGGATAGAAACTATGCAGCACTCCTGGGAAAGCTAAGCCTAGCTGTTTCGCGAATGGTCAACCTTCAAGAGCTCAACATTTTCACTCTGCATGATGTTATCGCATGCACCGAGTCAGTCTGCCGACTCTTCACTATAGTGGTCTCATCAGAGTTCTCGAAATGCTTACGCAAATTGCAGATATGCGTCACCCTTCCTACTTTCACCTTGTTCATAGAGTCTCAACCTAGACTGGACGCACTTTAAGTGTTGCATGTGACATTCAATACTAAACCACAACAGCGCGCTATCACCCCCATATCAGACAACACGAGACTTGTCTGTGATGTTGCACCTTTTGTTACTAAGCTAGGGCCACATCTCCTAGACCTAACAATCGTATCATCAGGATTTCCTAGATCTGAAGCATTAGACCTTTCGCTACTTTTCCTCCATCTTGGGCCGTTTCCTGTTCTCCGGCACCTCAAGGTCGACGCAGCATTTAACGATCGCTTGACAGCTCAACCTCTCGGATTCGCCCAGTTCTTATCACACACGGCGGCAACTCTGGAAGATTTAACGTTGCATCTCTTACGTCCCCCGAACCCCACAATAAGCTTCACCGACGTTGAGAGTTGGTGGTGGGATGGGTGGAACCAATCATGCTTATCGCGCAAACACATCTTTTGTGGACTCAAAGTCATTGATATTTCACCAACACCTGGTTCTTCGGGATTCCATCTGGTAATAGAGATGGTTGAACGTTCTAGAGAATGCTTGGAAAGGATCAGATTACCACAGAATGCACTGGGACAACGTGAGATCGTGACACTTCTTGATGCTCTGAGCTCTTGCAAGAAGTTATCCTTCCTGGAGTTTCAAACTTCGTATCTTAGTGTCAGTATCTTCAATCAAGTGAAGTTGAAGTTACCCTTTGTACGCTGTCTACGGGTATGGTTCTATGATGTAGGGGATCCTGAGGTAAGGAAAGGTCAAATAACTTTATTTCCCAACGCTTGCTATCGGTAATCTCTGAAGTTCAAAAGTTTGCGGGAGAAATTCCGAATAGATATGGAAAGCTGTCTATACTTGGATTGGAATGTCAACGACATAGATGTCTGGATAAATTCAAGTGTCTGGATAATATCGGGATATATTCCTACTCTCTCTATTTCCTTAATAACGGAAAGGATCCCGTCCTTGAGAAGATGGTGGGGTAGAGAACTAAACGAAGTCGACAAAAATCGTCCCTTAACGGCCAACTTTTGGTTGTGAAGGTGCGTTTGAGAGGAATACTTCGTTGGTGTTATTGACTATGGTTCTGGTGACTTTCTAAGAGAAATTTGCATAGTAGGATGGAAATTGTTGATGTAATTAATTTTGTGCATAGGTATACATTGATGTTTATCCAGGGCGATATTGCATAGGCAAGGTGATGCACATCCAACAATATTTCGGCATGAAATTCTATGGGTACGAGCACCAGCTAGTATGAGCAAAACTTAACGTCAGTGTTAGTGGGCAAGTCGTTATATAGCATGTTATGTCACGGAATGAAAAAAAATAACACTGAAGTGTAGTGTCGCTTGCCCAGTAATGGAAGCATCGTGCTACATCTCGCGGTTGCATAATTACAATATCGTCGTACAAGAACAGTGCCAGAAGAACTCAATGTCAAAGCAGTATGGTTCCGAGATTCACGGCAAGATGGGACTGAGTCTATCTAGGTGGACGGTTGATGCCACGTGACAGCTATTGTCATAATCAAATATCACAAATCTCGCTGGTGTCACACTACGTCACGGGTACATGACTGGTTTACTACTGCATAAATCTCATAACGTATTGTGCATGGGGCGTCTCACTGCCTATGCGTTATGAGAAGGTCGACTGTAGTTCAACCATGTGGACTTAAAAGAGGAGCTTTTCGGCGGCGTAGCCCGTGCGTTCCTTGAGGCCCAGCCGTTTTCATTCCCCTGCCAGTGGTTGCTTAACCTCGGATCATGTCGACGTCCCCCATGACTGTTTCTGCAATGCCCACTTTTCCTCTAGAAATCTGGTATCATATCGCAAGCTTCATATCGGACGATGTTTTGCTGTCAATATTCAGTGTTAACAGCTCGTTCTTGGAGCTTTTCGTGAACATTCGCTACGAGGAAGTTGCTCTCGGACCTACATACCCAAAGACCATGTTCTTCTTTCACAAGAATATACCGGACCATGCACCGAACACTCTTATTTCACGACTGCTGTGAGTAAATAAATATGATCGAGCTAGTGAATCATCTTCATTAACTTTTGTTTCTTGTCAGCGATCCCGTCGTTGCAAAGCGTGTTCTTTCTCTCGAGCTTCACCTTTGGGCTCAAGTATGGAAGGTGAGAGGATGCGTAGCCCGTACGACTGTGCCAGTCGACTTGTTAGATTCGGTGCCGCCGTTCTCAGTGCTATGCATTTTCCATCCGAATCATTTTGTGGAGAACCACTACACCCTTCTCCCCGGACAGAAAGTACGCAGCATACCTGAAAAAGCTAAGCCTAGCTATTTTGCGGATGGTCAACCTTCAGGAGCTCGACATTTTCACTAGGCATGATATTATCTACGGCACTAACACATTTCGCCGACTCTCACTACAGTAGTATGGTCAGACTTCTCGAAATGCTTATGCAGATTGCAGATGTGCGTCATTCTTTCTACATGTCGCTTTTTCATAGTGTGTCATCCCCCGGCTCAACGCTCTTCAGGTGTTGCAAGTTGAATTCGTTGAGCTTCATGAACTTGGGCGTAGCATCACCCAGTTTCAAACAACACAAGACTTGTCCGTGACGTTGCTTGCACCCTTCCTTACCAAACTGGGACAACATCTCCTAGACCTCCGCCAAGATTATTAACATTAGAACCACTAGATCTTTCCCTACTGTTCTTCCACCCTGGACCATTTCCTGTCCTTCGACGCGTCAAGATCGATGCAACTTTTGACGATCGCTTGATAGCGCAACCTCTTGGGCTCATCCAGTTCCTATCAAATACTGCGGCAACTGTGGACGGTTTAATGTTGCGCCTCTTAAGCTCTTTGAGTTCTTACGAAGTTTCGCTCCCGACCAGTGTAGTGGTAGGATAGATGGATCCAATCATGATTGTCGCAGGAGCACATCTTTTATGGACTGGAAGTAATTGATATTCCGTAGGTACCCCGACCTATGGCCCGGTTCTATCTAATGACAGAGATGATTCAGCGATCCAGAAATACTTTGGAAAGAATCATATTGCCAGAGGATGAGCTCGGACAACGCGATGTCGTGGTTCTCCTTGATGCTCTAAGTTCTTGCAAGAAGTTGATCTTCCTGAAGCTTCAAACATTGCATCTTGGTGCCACTCTCCTTGATCAACTGGCCTTGAAGTTGCCCTTTTTGCGCTGCCTTTGGGTATGTTTCCATGATATAGGGGATTCTCAGGTAAGAAATAGTTAGACAACTCACCTGCTCCTTAAAATGCTTATCTCTTCCTTTTTAAATTCAACATTGCGCAAGAGAAATTCAGAGTTGACATGGAAAGCCAGCTATACTTGGATTAGAACCTCCATGACATGGGCGTTCGGATAACCTCGAATCAATTCTGCCCTCTATTTCCTCAGTAGCCAAAAGGATTCCATCCTTAAGGAAATGGCGGGGCATAGACCTGAAAGACATCGACCAAAACGGTTCCTTAATGACCTTCTTTTGATTGTAAAGTGTATTACCGACGAAGGTTCTGCAATGATACATCATTCCTCCTTGCGCTCCACGGATGCAGCAATATGAGAGACAGCAGTTCGATCGTTCAGTAGAGTTGCATATATTCCAAAGGGCGCACCCCATGATTGGACACGTTTTACAAATAGGTATCGATTTATTCGCGCTAACTTCCGACACTTATGACCATCCAGCAACAATACCCTGATAGGCTGGCTTCTTTGCGAAGTTCTGCAAATAGGATCATTAAGCATGGGACTGTCAAAGTAATCCGTATTGCTTACGGCGTCCCATGGGCAGGCGGCCCCTTGTCCGCTGAAAGTTCCCGGCACCCACGAAAACTGCAAAGCAAATATCAATGAGTTGAAATACCAACAGCAGCACGAAGAGCAACTCCTAACCTCATCAGTCCAATCCCATAGCGTCACACCCACGCACGCCGACACCGCCTTACACGCCGCAATGACCGTCTGGTAGTCCTTCTGCTGCTGTGCAAGCAGCGCTGTGGTCGACGGGAGCGTCATGCGGATGTCGAGCTCCGTGATCGCCACCTCGATGCCAAGGTTCGCAAACTGCTGCAGGTTTGCCTGGAACGTGGACGGAACCTGCCCAACGATGAGGTGTGTCTGGATCCCGACGCCGTCGATAGGCACGCCCTGTGCCTTCAGGGACTTAATGAGGTTCACCATGGCAGTGGATTTGGCGCCGGTACCTTCTATGTTGAAGTCGTTGATCTGGACCAAAGGTTATGGATCTGAGGAAGTCTGACGACAGAAGGAAAGCGACGTACATAAAGCTTGGCTGCTGGGTCGGCAGCCCGTGCGGCTTGCAGTGCAATAGAAATGTAGGATGTCCCCATGGTATTGAAGAACACAGACTGTCTGAAGGTCCCGTCGTCGTTGAATGGTTCTGGAGGAGAAAAGCAGAAAGGTTAGATGACCGCAGTGGTACAAAGATTTGACACGACATGAACCATTGATGACATCCCAGGCAACTAGAACAGTGAATATGAGTACGTTAGCTGGACATGCATCATTGGCACGTACTCCTACAAACAGAAGCACCGTGAGTCACAATTCAGCATGATATACAGAGTGAGCCCTTCACATTTTTCCTTTATAATGCCCAACCAAAGTCGAGCAGTGAGTCTGTACGATGGTTGCAAGAGTGGCATTATTGAAGTTTCCCGATGTCACCCAGCTCGGCAGCTGGTTGTGCCAGACACAATTGTGGCCTGAACAGTTTTGTCAGTACGTTGTCTATTTCCTAGCATTATTGTTGCTTGTAGAAGCAAAAACATTCACCTCTGATCAGCTGTCCATGGGCCTGGGCTTGAGCTACGATGGCATCGCCTCCGCTAAATGTGAACTGCCCTCGAGAAGGTTCAGTTGCATCCTGACGAACGTTTAGTCCTCGCTGAATTAGATATACTGACAAAACCGCCCCACCCATTTCATACTATTTGCCTGTAGAACAACATCTCTATCAGTAAATACGCGAAAGGGAAATAATATAATGAACTCAAACAGCAGTGAGCTGGTGGAAGTCTTGTGTATTTCCGAGTTGGGCAACGTATGCCGTGTTTGTGAGCTCAGGATTGTCGGTCGCGGTACCAAAGTACTTTTTCCCAGCGGCGACAGCTAAGGTATTTAGCTGCGCTATGGCGAGTGGTGCGAGCATAAATGCTACCAGGTAAATGGATACTAGGGTCATTGGAAGTGAGATAAGGGGGATTTTCTTGTGAGGGTTTTCTTTCACTGTACGGGTGGCATAGATGGAGACGTCTGCATTTTATAACAGAGCAGGCTACAACTTTTAAGCCATATCCCTCAAAACCTTACACTAGCAATGGCAGACCTATTTGTCAGATCACATGGACGGGAAAGACGGAGCTGGAGGCGGTGGCATTAAGTTGCCAGAGACTGTAGTTCGGAGTACCGTGAGAAGGTAGTGTCTATTGTCGACGATATAAATGTAAAGCCATGGGGGCTCCGAGCTGAAAGCAGCGAATACCAGTGGTCAGGTCTCCGTGGCGTCATTTACAACTGAATGACATACCGTTACCAGGATTTTTTTGATCCGTCCAGCAGCTGAAGTTTCCTCGAATACACCACGAGCGGCCCGGGAACTACTATCATGCTGGCCAAAATGAGTACAAAATTCAGTGAGGAAGGCACGTTTGAGCGAGAGCGTGGAGCGGAGTAGGGTCAGGAGGCCTTCTGTCGGTTTACGCAGTCGCTCCAGCAGACGACAAAACCCACATCTACCGAGAGACCTGTAAGAGCCGGAAAGGTACCGATAATGTGTATGAAGACATTCAATCTTCTCGCTTAGTCTTGCAAGACACGGAAAACCAGCATGGGAAACCAGAATTACACCGGAGTTTATTGCTCGTATCCGATGTATGATGAGAAGAGATAGTCTCAGTAGTGTTATTCAAGCATAAAAGACAAAAATACGCTACGAATAAAGGGCGAAATAAAATGTAGATCCCATCCTCGCTCGAGCTAACCTCTCTTACTCCCTTCCACCAAATCATGAGCACCAGCCTAAGCGATGCCTCCATGAATGGAGGGAAATAATTAGACGAGAAAAACCCGAGCAGGACGAAGATCCAGCGTACTTTTACGCCTTGTGTCGGTCTAGGGGACGGGAACGCGGACAAGGAGGCGGAAAAGCTTATACCAAGCCCGAACTTTTATGTCCACAGATGTTTGTTCTAAAGAATAGTGAAGGCGAGGACGGGACTTATATAGGAATGGTGCTGTACAGCTGTTATGTAATCCTTTCCCATCCCTCGGCTGGACGAATGCCGGGAATCACGCGCTGTCGGCACTTTTGCCTCTAGTTGGTTTGCTCAAATCCAATGTTGGTGAGCTTGACTGGCAGAATCATAATCATATACCCTCGACATCACTACTATCTCCTCCTCTACTCTTAAGTCTGCAAAGGATACAAAATGTCGGGCCTTCCTAAATCACTGACACTTACTCGTTTGAACGACGGGATTTTGGGATGTTTCTCACGCGTGCAGCCGTCGGAAACTCTCGACCATCTGGTCCGCTTTCTTAGTACATGGAGCGGTAGCGAGTGAGTATAGCTTTCACGAGGTGGGATTACCAGCTGACCTCGTCTTCCTTGGATTACAGTAAATTATTCATGGTCAGTTAACTGAAATACTACGGATCTTTGTTTGCCGAATAACGTCTATTACATCTGAAGATCATCCAGTATGCCGTGAAGCTAATCGTACCGCTCCTGAATCTACGGGCACGTCTGCAACACCGAGCTGGCCTCCGAACAGTTCCAACGAGCCGTGCAGCTGAAGGCTATGCGAAGCTCGGCAGCATTGTTGGCGATTCACGCACACTGTGGAGGATTTGGGGTGAGCCTTAGCTCCGTATGTGTCGCGTCTGGATACTGAACATCCTTTCCAGGGCTTCTCCCTATCTTCCAATGGCTCATATCCCTTGAGCGTAAACCCCAACCCACACGTGCTCTCCTCAACATCGAGCGCCTGCAGGGCTGGTCAATGCTCGCATATTATCCACTGGAGCACCTCTACTACCTGATCACGAAGGGGATCATCCCATCAAGCTTCCGTTCTCCGCTCTCCTTGTTCTCCTCAAAGGGCAAGCCCATCGAGCTGAATGCTGATGCTCTCGGCATCTGGTCGTGCCGTTTCTGGATGGTTTATGTCTTGCTTCACTTCGCCCATCTCAGAGAGGATCGCCAGCTCCTGAAGCAAAGACAGCGCGCCTTGAAGAAATCCAAAGCCACTGGCTTAACGCCTGCAGATAAGGATGAGCTGCAGCAACGATGGGACGCGTACTGGTCTGACGTGGTGACCAATATTGGATATCTGCCCCTTACTATCCACTGGTAAGATATTTCCCAGCCTGAATTATGGTCGTTGCTTACTTTCTTAGGTCTTTGGAGCAGGGACTTCTCAAAAACGATGTAAGGCTATTTTGACCCCCTGTCGGTGTTCGTTGGAAACTAATAGTTTGCCTATAGTTCTGGGTGGGCATCTTCGGGATGATCGCTGCCATAACATCCTTCAGAGCCGGATGGAAGGCGACTGCTCTCCCATCTCCGCCTCCGCCAGTTGCTCCCGAAGCAGCGGCGGAGCTAGATGCTGAAAAGCCCACCGCTTATGATGTATCTAGTTAAAAGATACAAGCCTAAGCCGTCAGTTGCTCCGTTGATCGATTATTCATTCTTATCCCTTCGTTGAAAGTATCAGCCGTGTGGGACCTTAGTGGGGCTTCTAATCAAACATCAAATCGTACCAGTCCAGTGCCATGGTAGTGACAGAGCCGCTCGGTCTCATGACCCGGGCATGACCGGCTTTGAGCATATTATAGTGTACAATCAAGATACTAAGACGTCAAAGTTCCTTTCTTCTCTAAAGTGCACTTAACTTTCTCTATAATCGTGTGGCTTCCATTTCCCCGGCAATTCGGCTGCTTATACAGTTTCCGTACCCATGGACTAGTTCTTATAAGTGTATTAAGCCATGACAGGTTCCATCACAAACTCCTCGACATTAGCATGTCCACTCCTATCCATGAGTATGATATTATATTTGCTGGAGGTTCGTGATGGCTGCCTCACTAGTTATAAGAAACGCTGACCAGTTACTTACTATCTATAGGTGGAGCTAGCGGCTGCGTGATTGCGGGTCGTTTGGCTGCGGCTAATAGATCGTTGAAGATACTTGTAAGTGACGTCCATCTATGTATGCTTATGCTTATGCCCTTTCAGATCATAGAAGCCGGAGAGCACACTTTGAATGTACCGGCCCACATTGAACCCGTTCGATATTTCAGTCACCTCGCTCCTACCAGCAAAACGGTGACATTCAATGTCGGCAAGCCTAGCACCCATCTCAACGGACGCACGCTCGTTACGCCCTCCGGACGATGCCTTGGTGGAGGCTCTAGCGTCAACTGTATGTCATTCCTCGTTCTTGAAGAGCGTGGATTATCTCACGAGCTCTTCCAGTTACGATGTATACAAGAGCTGCTGCATCCGACTATGACGACTGGGAAAGTAAGTTTGGAAACAAGGGATGGGCCTCGAAGGATCTGATTCCCTTGTTGAAGAAGGTAGGCCATTCGAACTCCATGATCATGCCTGCCCTCTGTTTACACATGTTGCCATCACAGACAGAGACATACCAGGTCAAGGAGAACGAACCTACTCATGGTTACTCTGGACCACTGAAAGTGTCGTATGGCGGCGCGTACACGAACGTCGGCCAGCAATTCCTGGAAGTCGCTGCGCAGTACGACAAAAAGCGACGTTCCACGGAAGACGTCAATGGCCTTTTCTCCTGTGATTCCTACGGAGTACGCGTTTCACTAGCCTACTGTTCAAATGCTAAAACTAATCACCCTGTGTGAATTATAAGAGATGGCAAAAGTATAGTTGCCAATTCTAGTATTCCATATCTTTTTCTCATTCTCTTTTGCAACGTCAGATGGATTGATGCTGAAACAGGACGACGTTCGGATGTCCCACATCACTTTATCTATAATCAAGCACACAACAAGAATCTGCACATTCTTACTGGGAAGCGTGTTAAATGCGTGCTTTTCGAGTACGTGGTCTCCCTGGTTGTTGTAGAATCTCTATTTGAATAAATTTTAGGAGTGATCGGGCGGTTGGCGTCGAATATGTCAACGACACGACCATACGAGCAGATGTTGATCCAGAGATCTACTCTGTCCGAGCAACGCGTCTCGTAGTCATCTCTGCAGGAGCATTTGGATCCCCGGGAATATTAGAAAGGTACTTAGATTGCTCGCAGTTCTGTCTCAGTCCTTGTTGTTGATATGTACTCCATACATAGATCTGGCATAGGAAGCCCGGATGTGCTTAAGAAAAATGGGATAGAGTGCAAAGTTGAACTCCCTGGTGTAGGAAAAAACTATCAAGGTCTGGCTCAACGTACCGACAGGCTGCGAATGCGCTGACTAATATTCATTTTGAAGATCACAACGTTGTGTTTGTGCCTTATGTTGCCAAGGATGAGGCTGAAACTCTTGATGCTCTTTTTCGAGGCGACAAAGAAGCGGAGGAAGGTACGAGCATCCTTTCCTGACAATTTGAATAGATTCAAATCGAATGTTGACAGAGAATCGGAAACTATACCAACGTGGAAAGGGACTCATTGCCCACAAGTGCGTACTGCTTCGTGTATTCATGCTTGGATCTCACAGCCTGCGATTAGTGGCTTTGATGCCGGCATAAAGATGCGACCAACGGCAGAAGACCTAGAAATCTTGGGACCAGCTTTCAAGAAACGCTGGTCAACCTTCTTTGAGAATGCTCCGGACAAGCCAGTTATATGGGTTGGACCTGGAGCTGCGTATGTTTTTTTTTTACTTCGGCGACTGCCCGTACTTCAATGCTTAATTAGATATAAGCTATTTAGGAGATCCTACTATGGCACCGGTCCAAAAGTACTACAGCGTTGGTTATTATACAGTACGATGCATATCATTCTTCCTACCGACCTCTGATTAATGACTTCAGGAATATCCTGTCTCAACGGGCAGCGTTCACATTTCATCCGCGGAGGACACCAATGCTCCACCTGCATTTGATACAGGCTTTCTAAGCGAGTATGTTTCCTATTCCTTGACCACTATATTTGAATCACTTACCGTTCGTCAACCACTGCAGCCCCGCCGATTTAGCAACGCTGAAGTGGGGATATAAAAAAGCTCGAGAACTTGCAAGGCGCATGAACCTCTATCGCGGCGAGTATGTCCCTGGAAATCCGAGCTTTCCAGAGCATAGCGAAGCTTTATGCAAGGATTCCAATGTTTCGACCATGATAACTGATTCAAATATTATATATACGGAAGAGGATGATGAGGCCATTGATCATTACAATCGCAACTTTGGTATGTAGCCATATATCATTCCTCATTCATAGCAATTGATGCTATTCATAGTTCAAACTGCGTGGCATTCGGTCAGTAATGCACTGAAATGATCATAACTCTGTACTCAAGCGAGTTCAATATCTAGCTTGGAACATGTGCCATGAAGCCTCGGGAGCAGGGTGGAGTTGTTGATTCCCACCTAGATGTTTATGGTATCAAGGGTTTGAAAGTTGCAGGTTAGTTCTTCGACACTTCTTCCACCACGTTGCTTGCTAATCCGGTGTATTGACGTAGATGTTCGAGTCCACCACCTATTCTTTCATATGCCCAACTAACCCCATTTTCAGATTTCCATTGCTCCTCAAAATGTGGCGGCCAATACCTACAGTACTGCCCTGGTCATCGGAGAGAAAGCTGCTTCTATCATTGGTGAAGAATTCGGAATTACTGCCGTCTGATTAGCTCTTGCACACCGGCAGTATATTTAGATTTACAGAGGCGAGCGCTGAAAATGCACGCAGATTGTATTAACAATAACTTTTGAACAGCGATATATTTTTCTTAGTTGTAGCTTGAA